>QLOI01003576.1:0-54955 GCA_003313605.1 Tuber umbilicatum | reverse complement strand
CAGGTAACTCTATCAAAGGGTTACCATGCGGACTAAGCAAATGGTAATGCTTAGACTGCGAACAAGAAAAGGTATACCGGGTAGGTAGGAAAGTCTACGCTGCGAGTTCGGAAGGTCTACGAGAGTTCCGGCGAGTTACCCTACCTAAGGCAGGTAGTTACCCTACCTTAGGGAGCATAGTTACCCTACCTTGGTAAACCGGTTACCCTACTTTTGTATAGGAGTTACCCTACCTTGAGTGTAAAAGGTTACGCGAAGTTTCGGAAAAAATCATAGGATTGTTTGTTACGCAAGATTATATAGGAGGTTCGAATCTGGGCTCAATCAGGTAATCCGTTGTTGGGCTACGAACAGGACAAAATCTTGCCTTGGGCGAACATTGAGCAATCTGAGTCCAACACCCCCCTCTGGCCCCGATGTACAAACAATGCGTCCTGGGCCAACTGTAGGGAAGGTGCTGGTTTACAAGTAAAAGCCTATGATTGAAGACGGCGGCGTAATACCATATACGTTGTCGCAGTCCTTCCGACCGGAAGCTTTTCGCAGGATATATGAGGGGGCATGGGGCGATCGAATGGTTATACGAGAAGTGATTCTCGAATGCATACACCACCGATCCTTATAAGCCTAAGGTGGTAGGTAAGCAAGGTATAGCGGAAGCCCGAGAGGCCTCCGTTTAATTAGTAGATCTTCAACTCCCGTATGTCTCCGAAAGGCTGTAAGATATCTGGAGGTTGTTAGCGAGCTCTAGATCGTAGTAGTCTTGTCTTGATCGAGGTGTTTATCGTCAGTGGCTTCAGGTAGCGCCTGTATATGCCCATGGCTTAAGTGTCTCATCACGGGAGTCCGTAGACCAAGCTATCGTGTCGAAGACAGTAGAAGACGATAGACTTGTCAAACGTAATGGTTGTCTACGAGACTTGCATAGACGAATATGAATGGGACAGTGAGTTCGATATTAGACTCGCTTATCAGTAACCTGTTAGTTTGCCACTAACAGGACAGCGATATGAAGAGTTTTCTCCTGCAGTTGTTTGCATGTATCAGGATACTGCATGACCACTTCACGTCGGATAATGAACTAGCAGAGCCGGCGAACATTCAGTGGAATGTTAGCCCGAGGCCCAGAGGAGATGGGCATGCTCGCGATGGTGGTGAGCTTAGGAGTGATGGAGAGGAGCTGGCAATATAATTCTACTTAAGTATATGCGAGACCTCTTCTCCTAAGACAATCAACTATCCTCTCGAGAACTTATTGAGTAAAGCTGCGGCTTAACGATATTAAGTTTCACCGTTAAGGTTTTTCTCTCTTAGATATTTGTTCTTCACTTTGCGTACGAAGAAAGCTTTGGTACGGCCGCATCCTTGGGATCCATCATCCCACAGGGAGCCCCCGTTACAAAGACGGCGGCGTAATACCGTATAAGTTGTCGCAGTCCTTCCGACAGGAAGCTGTTCGCAGGATATATGAGGGGGCATGGGGCGATCGAATAGTTACACTAGAAGTGATTCTCGAGTACATACACCACTGATCCTTATAAGCCTACCGTGATAGGTATATAAGGTATACCGGAAGTCCTGGAGGCCTCCGGTTAAGTGGTAGACCTTCGACTCCCGTATGTCTCCGAAAGATTGTAAGATATCTGGAGGTTTTTAGGGGGCTTTAGATCATAGTAGTCTTGTCTTGATTGAGGTGTTTATCGTCAGTGGCTACAGGTAGCGGTTGTATATGCCAATGGCTTAAGTGTCTCATCACGCGAGTCCGTAGACCAAGCTATCGTGTCGAAGACAGTAGAAGACGATAGACTTGTCAGAAGTAATGGTTGTCTACGAGACTTGCATAGACGAATACGAATGGGACAGTGAGTTCGATATTAGACTAGGTTATGAGTAACCTGTTAGTTCGCCACTAACAGGACTGCGATATGAAGAGTTTTCTGCTGCAGTTGATTGCATGTATCAGGATACTGCGCGAACACTTCACGGCTGATAATGAACTAGCAGAGCCGGCGAACATTCGGTGGAATGTTAGCCTGAGGCCCCGAGGAGATGGGCATGCTCGCGATGGTGGTGAGCTTAGAAGTGATGGAGAGGAGCTGGCAATATAATTCTACTTAAGTATATGCGTGACCTCTTCTCCTAAGACGATCAACTATCCTCTCTAGAACTTATTGTGTAAAGCTGCGGCTTAACGATATTAAGTTTCACCGTTAAGGTTTTCTCTCTCACATATTTGTTCTTCACTTTGCGTACGAAGAAAGCTGCGGGACGGCCGCATCCTTGGGATCCATCTTCCTACAGGGAGCCCCTGTTACAGTATATCGTTAATCGAACTTCTCGCTTAACTCATCCTCTCCTGATTAATTGATTGACCATTGTTGAAAACATCTTCCCAGTACCAGTCGCTTGCCTGGTACAAGAAGCATCGTGTGGAAACGAAGATGTCTGGCAACCTTGGTAGTGTTGACCGTGCTGCACAGCAGGCCAATGACCTCCGTTTACGAGCGTTGGTTTTCGCAGACCTCCGTGGTCTTGAATGGCCTGCTATGCCCACATTTCTCGAGGCGGCCCCGATTGACATTCCTGAAGAATGTTGGGATGGTGTTGTTGCCAACCCCCATCGTTTATTCCACTCCTTCACACAGACCCCTCTCAAGGCTGGATCTACTGCTGATTGCCCTTAGGAGTTCACGTTTGCAGAGTTTACCCGACCGTTCATCGAGCCTTACATTCTTCATGAAGTAGGCCAACCGATCAAAGAGGGGGAAACTCAGATGCGATACTGGAACGATGAATCTCAGCGAATCTTCCAGCAAGAAATTGTTGATGCGGCAGCCAACTGGATGCGAGGACAACAGAGGTGATTCAAGCAACTGGTTGTCAACCAGCAAGCCATTAACAATAGGGTCCATGCCTTAGAGCGGGCTGTCAAGGAAGGTCACCAGATAGATTTGCAAAACGATGTCATCATGACAGTTGCACCTCCGATGCCGAAGAAACCTAGGTTACACTTCGTGGAGCTTTTGACGCAGATTCTGCAGGACCCGGAATATCAAGTGATGTTCATGGAGGCAGGGGTAGTCTTGGCTTCAGGCTAGAGCCAAAGGGCACTCTCGGCGGAGCCCTCACTTCACCCCTTTGTTGAGCAAGTGGCGGTAGCTTTATCGTTGACCATGACTAGGAAAAGCTCCACCCTAACACCCAGTCCGGCTATGGGTTCAAAGCCCTCCAGAGTTGGGAAACAGCGTAAGACTTCGCCCGAAACGGGTGGTAATGCACTGAAGCCACGTGCTCTAAAGACGAACCCTACCGTCCAAGTTATTCCCCCTCCAGCTCCTGCAAGTGATGATGCACCATCACCGATCACACCGAAGCCCACTTGGGCACCTCTACCACCGACTCCTGCGGCACCAGTGAAGCCAATCGGAGTGGGCCTGTTTGGCTCTACGGGTGGGGCTCTATTCCCCCCACCACGTTCGGTAGAGGTATATCCTGCCTTTACTCCGGAGCGACCACACACCTCCGGTGGCTTTGCTGGTTTTCGGCAGGCAACATCAAGGACAGGTCCATGTGAACGTCAATGTCGCATAGATCACCTCTCACCAGAGGGTCGTGTTCGGTATCAGCATCACTTTTCATGTACCAGGCGTCGTGATGAGCCTGTAGTACGCCCAGATCACTCTTCAGAGACTCCCGCACCTCAGCCCCCGGCCCCATCTCCTCAACCAAGACCACCCTAGTGTCGGTTTTGTAGGCGAAGAGGACATGTGAGACCACCGAGAAATCCTGATTCTTGCGAGGCCTTTGTGGAATATCTGTTGGGTTTAGGTAGGGGAACGGCGAACGATACGCCTAGTACCCCGATACCTCCTCCTCCACCCGAGAACCCTGAACAACCTCCTTGGGGTAACACCCAAGCTCGAGATCAGGGGGGTGATGAGGAATCCTTTGATGGATACAATCGCCCTGGGGAGACCCACAGTAGACATACTGGTGGCAATGGTGGTAGGAATGCTCCCCCACCTGGTGGAAACGTCGGCGCTGGGGGGAATCCGGGTGATTCCAGTTCCTCTGATAGCTTTGACGATGATGCTGACTCCCTACCTGATCTTACCCCATTCCTGGGACGGCGAAAGCCCAACTGGAATGAGGCCAAGAATCGGAGATATGACCGTCGGTTGGCTCGGTCAGCTGCCTTCATTGGAAGAACGAGTGGGCAATCCTCTCGTAATGCCAGTGGGCCCTCTGCTTCGGTAAGGCCTAAGATGCCGGAAAGGTTCAGTAACATAACGGCTTTCAAAGGAGACACTACCTACACCAAACGGTTCCTCACGGACGTCGAAGTTCAATTCACTTATTTCAAGAAGTCCGGTTTGGACGACATGGATAAGATTGGCTTGGTCGTTCCACTCTTGGTGAATGCAGCCAAGAACTGGTATTTGGGTATCCATCGTTACATCAGTGAGGATGAAGCAATGCGGATGGGTATGATCTTCAATTCTGACAATGAGCTGCGAACCTGGGCAGGATTCCGCTCTCGGCTTGAAACCAGTTTTGGAGGGCATGAAGATCATGATCGCAACCTTGTTGAATGGATGCGTTTGTCTATGAAGTCTGGAAAGGTTGACAAGTACCACGATAAAGTGGTTGACCTCGCGGCCAGCCTCGAATACAACGTTTCAATGTAAATAATAGATACGGTTCGGATAGGGATTACTTCTGAGTTGCGAAACGCAGGGGCGTTAAAACAACCACATCCTACCAAAGCCGGTGCATATATCGATCTACTTTGTAAAGTTGGCCATACCCTTCAAGATAACGCTAACTTTAGTAAAACGGTTACCGAAGACCATGGCAGTTCAAGCAATAACAAGGCTAGCGATAAGGGTTCTTCCTCAAAGGAGCAGCGGAAAAAGGAGAAGGGTTCAGGTAAGTTAAAATCCCAACCCTCCCAGACAAATAAGTCCCCTACAGTTGGAGAATCCGCGTATGCCATTGCTCATAAGGGCATTCCGGATAACCTAACTGAAAAACAGCGCAAGTCTGGGCAATGCTCTAAATGCGGGCAGCCTGACCACTTCTGGCGGAAATGCACCTCGTCTTCCCCTGTTGTTCATTCAGCAAAGGGAATAAATAAGCGGTCCGCTAGCGAGGCAGGTCTTCAAGAGGCACAGGCTAGCAAGGTTAAATGTATTGAAGCTGCTCCTTCTTCAGCTGGCGATAAGAAACTCCTCGAAGTACGTCAAGCCTCCCCATAGATTATGGAGGTTGATACGGAGGAATCAGACTAAGATGAAGGAAGGGGCTGATCATAGGATTACCGGGAACAAGGCGAGAATCCGGGAGGAGTCTTGGTCATATTAGATGTTCTGGGTCGCGTTTCTTTATTTCTTTTGTCATGGGTTTTTCTTTTCGAATCAAGGTTATTGGTTTTCCTTATGGGTACGTGTTGCTAGGAGACTTTCCTTGATTATGTATTGTCTTTGTTCTTAAAGGTTTACTACGTCAAGCAGGACTTGATTAAGCAATCAAAGCTGATTTCCAGTTTACCCGAGGAGGGTTTAATACACGAAATCATCCGGGCGTGATAGTAAACATTCCCAAATATTTATATTATTATTGAATTTTCACGACTCGTTGCGGCCGCCCTTGTGTCGAAAGGCAAGGGATACTACCATCGAAATGGTTAATGAGTTGAGACCTACAAAGCGATTGAGGGTACAAGACCCTCCAAAACATACTAAGTCTATCCGTGTCAAGGTACGACTTCAATGGAAACTTGGAGCAAGGAAGAGTATTGCCGAGGCTACACTCTTACTAGATAGCGGTGCTACAGGCCCAGTCCTTAGCACTCGATGGGTTAAGGAAACCCAAATGCCATGTGTGCTGCGAACAGTATCTTGTCCGATCTCAGATGCGAGTGGAAATCACATACCCGGATCGGGTATCCACTACACCAAGGAGGTGAAAATGCATACTGAAGATCACATGAATAAGATGTGATTTGAAGTCGCGGACAGGAGTAACTCAAAGTTCGATGGATATTTACCAATGTCGTGGTTACAAGACCATAATCCAGATATTGACTGGAAACCAGGTATTCTGACGTGGAGATCAGAATATTGCAAGGCACATTGTTTGGGTCCCCAAAGACGTCTACAATTCATAACCGAAGAGGAAATGCTAGCTGAGGATGTTAGTTCAATTTACCTCTTAGGGATGGAACAGTTCACAGATGAGGACGGGGGAGATATTAGGCTGAAGCTCCTACCTGAGTATAGGGACTTTGGGGAAATCTTTAGCCAACAGCGGATTGAATCCTTACCTGAGCATTCGAAGTATGATCACAAGATCGAGCTACTTCCGGATACAGCTCCGCCGTTCGGACCGATGTATCCCTCATCAGAAAAGGAGCTTAAGGTCCCCCGTGAGTATCTTGATGAGATGCTACCTACGGGAAAGATAAGGAGGTCAAGCTCTCCTGCCGCTGAGCCTATCCTTTTTGTACTAAAGCCAGATGGTACATTACGGTTATGTATAGATTACCGAGGGCTAAACAAGATAACGGTAAAAAACAGATACCCTCTACTGTTAATGAATGAGCTCCGAGAAAGACTCGGGAAAGCATAGGTGTTCACTAAGTTGGACCTCAAGAATGGATACTACCTTCTGCGAATGGCGGAAGGAGAGGAATGGATGACAGCATTCCGATGCCGGTATGGATTATATGAATATACCGTGATGCCTTTTGGCTTATGCAACGCTCCGGCAACTTTCCAAGGCATGATCAATGAGGTCTTCAGGGACCTATTAGATGAAGGCGTCATCGCCGATATGGATGATATATTGATCTACTCTGAGACAATGGAAGAGCATGTCTCCCTAGTCCGTAGAGTAATGGAAAGGCTTAGGAAAGCTCGCTTATGCGTTAGCATAAAGGAATCAACCTTCCATCAGAGAGAGGTTGAATTTCTCAGATATAAGATATCTGATCGCGGAATATCCATGTCCGAGGCAAAGGTAGCCGAACTTAAGAAATGGCTACCACCTAATAGTGTCCTTGAGGTCAAGCGCTTTATGGGGTTTGCAAACTTCTACCGTAGGTTTATTGAAGGTTACAGTAAAATTGCGAAACCTCTCACCGACCTGATAAAGAAGGATATCAAATTCCATTGGACACCAGCATGTCAAAAGGCATTTGAGTTTTTGAAAGAAAAATTTACAACAGGACCTATATTAGTACACTTTGACCCTGAACGTCAGACAAAGCTGGAGACCGACGCTAGTGACTTTGCTTTAGGGGCCATATTATCCCAACTGTGTGAGGACGATAAATGGCATCCCGTAGCCTTTCATAGTAGAAAGTTCTCTCCCAGCGGAAATAAATTATGATGTCCATGATAAGGAAATGACTGCGATCGTGGCAGCATTCAAGGAATGGGATCATTTACTGCGGTCGGTAGCGGATCAGATCACCATCTACACTGATCATAAAAACTTGGAATATTTCAACAGTACCAAGATTCTAAACCGTAGGCAACATCGCTGGGCTGAGTACTTACAACCGTTCAACTTCCGGGTGGTATACCGTGATGGAAGGTTGAATGAAAAGGCTGATGTACTGTCTAGGCGTAGGGACTGCCGCCTAGAAGGGGGGGGTAATTCTCAATCAAATTCGATGCAAAGCTTTTTTCGCCCTGGGCAATGTGTGGTTCAACAGGAGCGGGACATCTTGCGACCACTGTTGTTGCAGGCTTGCCAAGGTTTCAGCTTACAATCCACGTTCCTAGATCGACTCAAGCAGGTTGCATCAAAATACAAGGAATACCTGAAGATCCTTGATTCGGTTAAGGAAAAACCCAATGGAGTTGATCCTAACCTTACGATTGAGAAGGACCTACTCCTCTACAAGAACCGTCGGTACATACGGGCGGATGAGGGGTTAAAAGGTACAATCATGGAGGCGGAACATGATTCTCGCTTAGCGGGACACTTTGAGACATATAAGACTATGGAAAGAGTTAGGGCAAACTTCTACTGGCCAAAGATGGACGATTATATCACACAATATGGTCGCACATGTGATATATGCCAGCGCAGTAAGACTGCACGACATAAGAAGTTTGGACTACTCAAACCTATAGAAGTACCGCCACGACCATGGAAGGCGATTTCTATGGACTTTATCGTGGCACTACCGGAGTCAAAAGGGTATACGAACATCTGGGTCATAGTAGACAGGTTCTCTTGCAGATGGCACATTTTATACCTTTGGCGACCGAAGTACCTATAGGTGACTTAGCCCTTATGTTTCTGAAGGAGATTTGGCGTTTCCATAGTCTACCAGAGAGTATCATACCAGATCGTGACAGCCGATTCACCTCTAAGTTTTGGACTAGCTTAATGAAATTGCTAAGAGTTAAGCTAAATGTTTCCACGGCTTTCCACCCTCAGAATGATGGGCAGACTGAAAGGTTAAAGCAGACTTTGGAGCAATACATTGGTAGTTATTGTTGTTACCAGCAGGACGACTGGGCAGTGCTACTTCCATTGTCGGAATATGCTTATAACACTTCAACGTAGGAATCTACTAAGGTGTCTCCCTTTGAGATCAATTATGGGTTTAATGAAGTAACAAATTGGTCAGGGTACGTATCGGAAAGTCAAGGTATACACCCAAGCAGCGAACTATTGGTTAAGAATTGGGAAGGGACATGGATGGAAATTCGAGACACTTTACATAAGGCTCAAGAGAGGCAACGGAAGTGGCATGATCAGAAAAGATTGCCAGCACCGGAGTATACTACGTTAAAGGATGTCAATTCTGGTCGAGTCAAGAGGGCCGACAGAGTAATGTGGAATCTAAAAAACATATGAACCAAGCGAACGATGGAAAAGCTTGATCATCATATGTTCGGACCATTTGTGTTCTTACGAAAAGTTGGTTTAGCAGCTTATCAAATTCAGCTCCCCGACCGTTGGGGTATCCATCCAGTCTTCAACGTTGGCCTCTTAGAACCATATAAGGAGGATTCAACTGGCAGGCGTACATTAGCGGTACCCATTCCCGATATAATAGATAATGAGCCTAGTTATGTTATTGCAACCATCCTTGACAGCCGTTGGTATGGGGGAGCTCGTCAGAAATTCCCCAAACGATTTGTCCAATACTTGGTGGCTTGGAAGGGCTATGGTCCCGAGGATAACTCCTGGGAATCATATGAAATGTTAGGGGGAACAGGCACACAAGGCCTCGTAGATTTCCATAAATGATACCCGTCGAAACCCAGGGATCATAGAGTAGTAGACTGGAGGACTGGAAATAAACGAAAACGATAGAGGCCGAGGGCGACTCTAGAGAAGAGAGGAGTGATGTAACAACCCTGCAGGATCTTACAGTAGACTTAGTCTTATCCCATGCTGGAGCCCGGAAGGGTTACGGTTAGGCTAGTCAAGTAACTCTACCAAAGGGTTACCATGTAGACTAAGCAAATGGTAGTGCATAGACATCGAACAAGAAAAGGTTTACCGGGTAGGTAGGGAAAGTCTACACAGCGAGTTCGGAAGGTCTCCGAGAGTTCGGGCGAGTTACCCTACCTAAGGCATGTAGTTACCCTACCTTAGGGAGTATAGTTACCCTACCTTGGTAAACAGGTTACCCTACTTTTGAATAGGAGTTACCCTACCTTGAGCGTAAAAGGATACGAGAAGTTTTGGGAAAGGTCATAGGATTGTTTGTTACGCAAGATTATATAGAAGGTTCGAATCTGGGCTCAATTGGGTAATCCGTTATTGGGCTACGAACCGGAGAAAATCTTGCCTCGGGCGAACATTGAGAAATCTGAGTCCAACACCCCCCTCTTGCCCGGATGTACAGACAACGCGTCATGGGCCAACTGTAGGGAAGTTGCTGGTTTACTAGTAAAAGCCTATGATGGAAGAGGGCGGCGTAATACTGTATATGTTGTCGCCGTCCTTCCGACCAGAAGCTGTTCGCAGGATATGTGAGGGGGCATCGGGCGATCGAATGGTTACACGAGAAGTGATTCTCGCGTGCATTCACCACTGATCCTTATAAGCCTACGGTGGCAGGTAGGTAAGTTATACCGGAAGCCCTGGAGGCCTCCGGTTAGGTGGTAGACTTTCGACTCCCGTATGTCTCCAAAAGACTGTATGATATCTGGAGGTTGTTAGCGAGCTCTAGATCGTAGTAGTCTTGTCTTGATTGAGGTGTTTATCGTCAGTGGCTACAGGTAGCGCCTGTATACGCCAATGGCTTAAGTGTCTTATCACGGGAGTCCGTAGACCAAGGTATCATGTCGAAGACAGTAGAAGACGATAGACTTGTCAAACGTAATGGTTGTCTACGAGACTTGCATAGACGAATATGAATGGGACAGTGAGTTCGATATTGGACTAGCTTCCTCAGTAACCTGTTAGTTCGCCACCAACAGGAAAGCGATATGAAGAGTTTTCTCCTGCAGTTGCTTGCATGTATCAGGATACTGCATAAACGTTTCACGTCGGATAATGAACTAGCAGAGCCGGCAAACATTTGGCGGAATGTTACCCCGAGGCCCAGAGAAGATGGGCATGCTTGCGATGGTGGTGAGCTTAGGAGTGATGGAGAGGAGCTGGGAATATAATTCTACTTAAGTATATGCGAGACCTCTTCTCCTAAGACGTTCAACTATCCTCTCGAGAACTTATTGAGTAAAGCTGCGGCTTAAGGATATTAAGTTTCACCGTTAAGGTTTTCTTTCTACATCTTTGTTCTTCACTTTGCGTACGAAGAAAGCTTCGGTACGGCCGCATCCTTGGAATCCATCTTCCCACAGGGAGCCCCCGTTACAGCACATCGATAACAATTCATGAAGTGCGCATGATTTTCGCCTTTGGTTCCACTAATTGCGAGTAGTATTTGGTGCATCTGTTTCTCCCAATGATCAGGATTTCGTCGCAAATAATCTTCTCATTGGAGTAACCATTTCGTGATGTTCTGGTAGTCCTTTGCCTGGAATATTTGTGGCGGTGTAGCATCTTTCCTTTTTGCGCCAACCAATCCTTTGCTTACTGCATCAATAAGTAGTTGCATCCTTGCCACATCCAGGTCTTCTTTTGATGTTAGTCTACCCTGGCCCCATGCCGCCTTCGTTTCCATCTTCGTCAGTCTTCATCGGGGTCACCACTGCTCTCCTCGTATGAAGAACTACTCGGTGAACTGTTGTCATTGTTGTCATCAACGTTAAGATATTGCCGGTTATCACGGGGACCCTCTGGTGGTCCCTTTCCACCACCACTTGGTCCAGCTCCCGTTTCTTGTCTTTCCCGAGTTTTACTCTTTCCTTTCCAATTTTCTTGAGAGTTGGGCTATCCATCGGTGCAGGTTGTAGAAGAGGTTCACTTCCTTCTGCGTCAATGTCTGCACGGCATCGGTTAACTTGTCTGACAAATTGGCCCTTAGTCTTTTCAATTCCCGGATTTCTGCATCCTTCCGCGCTTCGAATTCCTTGTTAAAGCACTGATTTCTTGCTATTCGTGCTCATACGTCCTCGTTTTCCTCCTTGCGTGTTGCTAAATACCTTACCAATTCATTACGGCATGATTGTAAGGTATTAACATTCTTTTCAAATTAGAGGTCTCGAGTGAGGGATTGTGCATCAGTTGTTCCTATGTTGCTATTCAATTGCTAGCTCACTTCCTGTTGCCACTTCTGTTGTCAACGAATCCTTTCTGCTTCCGCCATTCGACTTAACTCGGACCGGTCCCATGCTTTACCAAGTGCTATGGTAACCATTTCAAGATTTTTCCAAACCTTCACTCTTTCTTCATTGACCAGTTGTTCTCCTTCTTTAACTCCTGTTCAAACATCTTCCAAGTCTCCCACCAGGACCTGTTGCGAGTTTGACAGAGTACTGTAAGCAATGTGTTGCCGGCCTTGGGTTTCCTTTGCCGCCCAGTCAAGACTTCCTATTAACGAGTCAAGCTCAGTTAAGAAATCTCACATAATTCGTCAGATCTTAATTTTAGGTCCTTGTAGTGAAATGTGATATCTTTCAAGGAAACCGAGTGATGGTTTCGTTAGTCCCCCGGGGGTTGGTTGTATTAATCCCCTCATCTTAGACTGTTATCGCCTTTGTTCAACTTTTGATGGAGGCCATACCACAGGGGTTCCGCTGCAGCTTGGAAAATATCTTCCAGGAGCCAGTAGTGGTCCCGACATTGTAGTTGAAACTTGGTCAATTCCATAATCGTAGAGGCTTTTTCCCTTGATTTCGTCTTCTCCCAAAATCCTTAATGTCATTTCTGAGTAAATTTCTGGGCTAGGTTTTAAATCATTGGCTTCGCGCCAGAAAAGGAATCATTTAGTGGTCCTACCGTCCTTTATGATTGTGGTTTTGACTGTAGAAGGATCAATCTAATGAGATTTAATTTTTTGGCGTATCCCGTATAAGTGATATCTAATGTTCTCCACAACGTCCAGTTACCACCCACGCAGGGCTCTTTTAGCCAGTGCTGTAGAATTAACTTTGTCGTCAAAGTGAAGATCAATTTCACTGAAGGCATCTTTCCAGATATGTACTTTCTATAACTGCGGGGCCTTATATGTTTTTCGGTGGTTCACCATTCTGGGATTCGTTTCCTTTTGTCTGGCTACTGGAGGTTCGATTGAACAAGTTAGTGTTAGGCTACCGTCCTTATCTGACTCAAAGTCGTCGCAATCGTCTTCGCCCTCAGTGGTAGTTAAGTACCCTGGAAGGTGTTCAGATGCATCCTGTGTAGCCGGTGTGTTCCCTAAGATGAAGAACAAGTCGTAACAATGGATAATAGCTAGTATTATCAAGATCATTTGATGCCCTTGGTGTCGATTGTGCCTCAGTGACAAAAGAGACTATCAATATAGTGTTACAGGTAACCAACTCAGAGGTCAGTAGAGTAAGGTTAAGTGTTTTAAGTGTTCGATAACGGAGTAGTGTCAGGAAGGCCTCGTAATATAATGGCTAATACTCGTTTTCGCTAAAACTACTAAGAGTATGAAGTATACATAATAACTAGTTATATTGGTGAGATCTCTTCTCCGTTGCTGTCTGTCTAATAGCTGGGGAGGAACTGTTATATTTATATCCCGCGTGAGCTTCCGCGGCCGGCACATCTAATATCTAAGCTTACTAAGTACCACCGTAACAACTAGTAGTCTTTTGTCTTATCAATCCTAAGTGTGATCACACCTAGACCATGAATAATTCCACGCTTCTGGTAATTCAGCTAATTCTACTTCGTCTTCCATAGAGTGTGCGGGACTCCGCCAGCCGGAAGGAAATGATTGGTTTGCCATATGAACGTAGTCTGAGTATGCTGCCCAATTTGTGAACATGCCAGTCGTTTCTCTATTACTGAGGTGATCAGTCCCAATATCAGATAACGGTGACCACACAGAGGCATGACTGTGTTATCTTTACAAAGTGTTGGTAGGCTTAGTGCTTCCTCGCTGCTTTGATTTGCCTAGCGAGAATTGGCTTGCAGCTACGTTTTCTTAACTCCCGTCCGTTCTTGCAGACCTATGACTATTTGTAATCGGTCAACGGGAAGCATTATTGTCTTCTGATTGGGTAGGCTTTTCTGCTCACGCAGATATCATTTGTGTCATATATTAGATTCCAATTGTATGAACAGTGCACACTACCCCTCTCATATATCCTGCCAATAGCTTCTGGTCGGACGGACAGCGACGACGTATGCAGTGTTACGGGGAAGCTGCCAATTTCGCGATTTTTGCTGGTAACTAGCAACTTCATACCGTACTGCAGGCGACGTCCAGGCCCTACATTGGGGCCAGGGGGGGGTGTTGGAATTGCATATGCCTAATAGACCTTGCAGCTACGTCTCATAAACTCCCATCAGTTCTTGCATAACTTTGACTATTCGTAGTCAGTCCATGTGAAGCGCAATATTCACTATTGTTCTGCAGACTTTTCTATTTATCCTGGTACTTTCTGTATAGTACAATGGATTCCAGTTGCATGAGCAGTGCTCACCACCCCTCTCATATATCCTTCCAACAGCTTCCAGTCGGACACACGGCAACATCATATATGGTGTTGCAGGGATGCCATCAATTTCGCGATTTCTGCTGTTACTAAGCAACTACTTATAGTGCTGCAGGCGCCGTCTTGGCCCTTTATCAGGGACAGAGTGGGGTGTTGGAATTGCATATGCCTAACCGTACCCCTCTCTAGAAATACCAGACCAGTCTAACCATAAACCTTCCTGGTTCCGGCATAGGATAAAACTATATCTACTCTAAGATTTGGCAGGCTCATTACATCAATCTAGTACTACATACTTTATTTGTACACTGCTTAAGTATCTTAAGAAATATTTGCAAAATAACGAATTTGAAACTGATCTTGGTCATTGGTAAAATGTTGAATTAGTTGTATTTTAATATATCTTATCAAGAAAGTTATAAGAAAAAAAAGCACAACAGTAAAGTACTAGTATGTTTTTCTTATTCTCACATCAGTATTTCAATTATAGAAATATATTCCGGCTCCCTACTATTCTAGTTACCCCAAACCCGAAAACCGCAACAATTCCCTGTATTAGTATTTTGGAAGATTACATTAGAGGTATACTAATAAATATCTAATTCATTAAATGAAAGCAGATAGCTGGAAGATGAGAAACTGAATTACCCGAGACACTGATTATAGTAGTATAAACAGATATAATATGCATGGTCGATAAGAGTTAGTATTATAATACATTAACTTTAAAGAATAAAGAAATCATTACCAAAAACTACAACAAATAAGGAGAAAAGATTAAAACCAGCAGTTACTCAATCAGGAACTGAATGAGAACATAAATAAAACTTTAGTTGATGATAATAAATTTTCTCCTCAAGATTAGTTCAAATTTGTCTGGCTGGAGCGCTTAAACTCTGACTGCACAAGGAACCATTTCTATTTTCTGAAGCAATAACTGGGATATGATCTAAGATTTGTGCTAGATGTTAGTTTAAAGTTGAAATATAGTTTTGACACAATGTAGAAGTATTTATATTTAAGTTGATTAATTAAATTAGGCTCTATGTGGAGAAGATATAGTTTTAGAATAAGTACTTACTATATAGGAGGAACTAGAGACTGGTTGTTCCTGGCAATGTTCAGGTTTGGTGACAAAATTTGTATTCCGTTGCCCCTCCAACATTGTACGAGTCTGGCGACAAAAATGATGAGCAAAATGGCATGTAACAACCCAAACCATCCTACTTCACACCTCCTATTCAACACCTTCTGAGGGTGTAAAAAAATTGAAAAATTGATGGTAAGGCCCAAAATCCTTTCCAATATCTTCTTGGGTGCTCACAAATTATTAAGGAATTGTTGACTCCTTTGGCATGCAATATTGCAGAGTTGAAGCTGAAAACAGTGTCAAGCCTTGCATTTCCCCATACAAAAATTGTCAGAAATTGCACCAAGATCAATGTACCAACCATAGAGCTCTTGATGATTCTTCAACCAGTTTAGATAGAGAGTTTTAAAGGGTTGGAAAGTGAAATCCAGGGAATAGTCTCACATATAGATGAAAGTTTAATTTATGTTACTTCACTGGAGCAGTGGTTGGAAGGTCATGAATATGGAAATTTTCAGTAGAAAACCCTTACACCACTCATCATTTATGGCGCCAGCCTCGTACCCTACATGTCATGGTAGCTGATTTTACTCAGTCACGACTGAATCAAAAGTATTCAAGAATTGATGAAACCCATACCTAAATGTTGGAAATAACATACACTTTGATGATAAAAATTGTTAGAATTTTCTTGCTACAAAATAATGAATCGGAGCCTACTATTGTCCTGATTGATCTTGGTTGAAATGTATGATACTGTACCTTTTATATTGTGATCTCATACAAAATTGGAGATACCTAGTGACCACTGCCAAGCTTTACGGAATTGTGACGTTGACATTCATTAACACGGCTTGATACTTAAGGGCAGTAATCTCTCGATGTCTCTAAAGATGCTGGTGAATTTTCTCCTTTTCTTGTCAAGAGGCAAAGCTCAACAGCGATAACACCTTAAAACGTGGGGGGGTCACAAATTTTGTCGCCAAGCTCCTCAATATCTTCCCCTTCCCACCTTGACTTTCATGTGATATTCCATCCCCGCATTCCACTCCACTTATCACCTCTGCTGAGATGCTTAGGGAGAGCTCCCACGCCAGTCTTTCATCTTTCAGCCACTACCCCTTTTTCCATTTTTTCCATTTCCTCTCTTTCCATTATCTCTCACTCTCTCTGCAATGTTCTTTCTTCGTTCGGCTGCTTACTTGCGATTCCCATGTGCTAGGGGCCATTGCCAAACTCGAGTTCTCAGTAATTCGGCGTTGAGTTCGGTCCCTGGAGCCTACATCTTATCTGCTGCTCGCACTCCCACTGGGAAGGTATGTTCTACAACCCGGGCTTCTATACACTATAGCTGTTCACACTCGACAGTTTCAAGGAGGATTCAAAGACGTTCCCGCCCCGCAACTAGGATCCTACGCTATCAAAGAGGCAATCGCCCGGGCAGGTGTTCCAACGACTGAAATCTCCGATGCCTACATTGGCAATGTTTTGCAAGCATCTCTTGGCCAGGCCCCTGCAAGACAGGTCGTCTTATTCGCCGGTCTACCTGAGACGACTGAAGCTATTACAGTGAACAAGGTTTGCGCTTCGGGGCTTAAAAGCGTTACACTTGCTGCACAGAATGTCCAGTTGGGTCTTGCAAAGTTACAGGTTGCTGGAGGTATGGAGAATATGAGCCAAGTACCATTTTATTATCCTCGGAGCACTTCTTCATTTGGCCATGTTACGGTTCAGGATGGCTTGATTAAAGATGGGCTCTGGGATGTATACGATCAGATTCAGTAAGTGATAGGCAGGCGGACAGGTAGTAATCACAGTTGAGCTAATATGTCAATTCAGCATGGGGAACTGCGCCGAGAATACCGCCAAGAACCTCTCCATCTCGAGAGAGGAGCAAGATGCGTACGCGATCGAGTCCTACCGTCGAGCAAAGGCAGCCTGGGATTCTGGAGCCTTCGAAGAGGAGGTTACTCCTGTTACCGTCACAACACGAAAGGGAGATGTAATAGTATCAAAAGACGAAGAATATGAGGCAGTAAGGTTGGACAAAATCTCGACTCTTAAGCCTGCATTCCAGAAGGGAGGTACAATAACAGCTGCAAATGCGAGTACATTTAGCGATGGCGCGAGTGCAGTTGTGATTGGAGATATATCTATGGCGCGGAGGTACGGGCAAAATAGCAGAGTGCTAGCCAGAATAGTCAGTTATGCCGATGCTGCCACGAAGCCCATCGACTTTCCCTTAGCGCCAACCCTCGCTATCCCGAAGGCGCTTGAGAGAGCTGGATTGGGAGTAGAGGAGATTGCGAAATGGGAACTCAACGAAGCATTTGCGGCCGTTAGCAAGGCTAATGAGAAGGTACATGCGACCTAGCCTCGCCCGATCTCCTCCGATACCCGGTATTGGGGCTAATTTCGTAAATAGGTTCTTGGCCTTGACCCTGCCAAGGTCAACGTGAAAGGAGGAGCGATCAGTTTAGGACACGCATTGGGGTCATCAGGATCTAGGATTCTTACAACGTTGTTGTACGTTCTTGAACCGGGAGAGTACGGCGTGGCGGCAATTTGCAATGGTGGAGGTGGGGCGACAGCACTAGTTGTTCAACGGATTGAGAGTGTATAGTAATCAGCAGTAGTTTGCTACGGAGAGCGCCGGAATAAAAGCAATCTTTCGTGAGTACTAAAGGAATACGGGGACGAGGTTTTACAACTTACGAGAAACCAGCAGCGCAAAATTATCTCGACCGACGGTGAGTACTTTTATTCGTTCACCGGGTACCGAATGATTGGAAACCGTGAAATGACGAAAGGAACAAATAACCATTTCTTTCCAGTGCAGGCCCTCAGGATGGGTGGAAGATGATGGAGTAATCCCGATAGTACGTTGTGCGGTTTCCCTGTTAGGGAGTTTTGTAGGTCATTGCCCTGATAACTTGCTACCTTAGGCACACATCTTGTATTTAGTCTTAGGGATCTCCTACTCTATAATACACTAACAACAACACTTTCATCCTCATCAACCTCTTCCACATATAAACAAGCCGTCTGTGATCCACTGCTAGAACTTATCACCATCAGGTTATGAGCCCTCTTAAGCGCCTGAAAATCCACACCTAAACAAGGAGAAAAAACCATGATGAAATTTGTTTTTACATCTCCAATTATTTACTCCACATATCAGAATGAGTAAACAAGAAGATTCATCATCGCTATAAGAAAAGATACTTGAAAAACTTGATGGCTACAATTATTAATGCTGGGTATTGCAAATGAGATGACTTCTCCAAGGAGACGGTCTCTGGGACATGACAACTGATAAAAATATTATTATCAGGGGGCCTTATTCTGAATTGATAGATTGAGAGAATGAAAAAAGCTTTGATGATACAAAGCACAACAAAGCCTGACACAGAAAGCAGTCACCAGAATTCGTCTAGCAATGGCCGACAAAGTCACAGACAACTAGGAGAATCTGATTTGGTCAACTACCTTCAAGATGTGGACAGATCTCCACAAGAGGTATGAGACAGCACTAGCCGAGAATGTTGAACACCCTCAGAAAGAGCTCAATGCCTGCCAACTGAAGAGGGAAGGGATAGTTTTAGATTATCAGAACAGGATTGAGCGACAGGGTAAGAAACTCTAAATGGACAAGAGTGCCTCAACTGATTCACAACAAATTTTCCAAATAATTAATAGATTTTTTCAAGGACTGAGGAATGGGGGAACTGGATAATAGTTACTGAAGGCACTCACGAGACACTTGCAGAAGGTGAGGAACATAAGAAGTTGAAGATGATATTACCAGCTTGTGAAGCAAAGCTCTACTAAAAGAAACCTAAGGTTAGGCAGATGTTCATAAGGGTTAAAGGTATAACTACATATTGCATGACCTGACACAAAAGCCAACTGAAGGCATCTGGTCTATGCCAATTAAACAGAGTCTCACTTGCACAACGGAAGTTAAAGGAATAAAAGTAGTCAGTTGAATAGGAGGTTATGTGGTAATTAAGCCAATCCAATCCTATAACCACACAGATGGAAGAACGCATTTCACTCTGACAATGGTTAAGAAGATCTAGCTGCAAGAGGATTCTTGCTGAACAATAGGAGAAGTGATTGAGCACTAAGCCTACCGACTCTTGTGCAGACAACACAGTTATGCCTATGCATCACCAATGATTGATATTGAAACTGATTACTTCAATACAAAGGAATGACTGGAAGGATTCACGATTAGATAGCATAATCTGGACTAAGTTCATATGGCAAGAGCATCTGTAGCGTTTAACTGGCAGAGCCATGAACAACCTCAGAACAAGGAAGTTATTCTTTGCCTGATGATTAAGCGGCGGAATAAATTCAAGGTCATGGAGTGCTCGCAGTTGGACAGGAGAAGATATTAGTTGAGCAGTTGTTAGAGAAGTGCTTAGCTAGTCTTAAGATTAAATGTACCTGTCGCGGAAACTTATATAGGATATAGATATAGGAGTTCTTCGGCAGCTGTTAAAAAAGAAGCAGCAATGGCGAAGAGAGCTTTTCAATATAACATGTTATTATACTATGCGATTGTGTTTTTAAATCATTATTACAAAGCCTTCCTTACATTGCTCTGGTATCAAATACCTTATACAGGCGGATATACTCATATAACGGAGGCTCCCTGTGGGAAGATGGATCCCAAGGATGCGGCCGTACCAAAGCTTTCTTTGTGCGCAAAATGAAGAACAAATATGTAATAGAGAAAACCAGAATGTTGAAACTTAATATCCTTAAGCCGCAGTTTTACTCATTAAGTTCTCGAGAGGATAGTTGATTGTCTTAGGAGAAGAGGTCTCACATATTCTTAAGTAGAATTATATTGCTAGCTCCTCCCCATCACTCCTAATCTCACCACCATCGAAAGCATGCCCATCTCCTCTGGGCCTCAGGCTAACATCCTTGCGAATGTCAGCCGGCTCTGCTGGTTCATTATCCGGCGTGAAGTGGTCATACAGTATTCTGATACATACATGCGGCTGCAGGAGGAAACTTCGCATTGTTGTCCTGTTAGTCGCGAACCAACAGGTTACTGATAAGCTAGTCTAATATCAAACCCACTGTCCCATACGTATTCGTCTATGAAAATCCCGTAGACTACCACTCACTGGTATTACTACATTCAACAGGTCTATCGTCATCTACCTTCTTTGACATAATAGCTTGGTCTCCAGACTCCGGTGATGAAGTACTTAAGCCATTAGCTTGCATGGGCACTACATGCAGCCATTGACCTTAAGCACATGTACCAAGACAAGACTACTACGATCTAGGGTTCGTTAACAACCTTCTGATATCTTACAGTCTTTCGGGAACATACGGGAGTGGATGGTCTACCACTTATCCGGAGGCATTCCTGGCTTCCGATATAGCTTACATCCTTCCTCGGTAGGCTTGTAAGTATCAGTGGCATATGCAGTCAAGAATAACCGTTCGGGTAACCATTCGATCACCCCATGCCCGCTCATATATCCGGAGAACAGCTTCCGGTCGACTGGACAGCAACAACGTATACGGTATTAAACCAGCGTCTTCAATCTTCGGCTTTTACTAGTAAACCAGCAACTTCCCTTCAGTTGGCCCATGACCCATTGTCTGTGCATCTGGGCCAGAGGGGGGTGTTAGACTCAGATTTTCCATTGTTCGACAAAGGCAAGCTTTTCTTCGGTTCTTAGCTTAATAACAGGTTATCCGCTGTTGCCCACATTGGAACCTCTTTTATAATCAAGCGTAACTAACATTCCCGTGATTTTTTCCGAAACTTCGCATAACCTTTTACACCTAAGGTTTGGTAACTTCCATCCAAAAGTAGGGTAACCACTTTGCCAAGGTAGGGTAACTATACTCCCTAAGGTAGAGTAACTACCTGCCTTAGGTAGGGTAACTTGCCAGAACTCACAGGGACCTCCTGAACTCGCAGCGTAGACTTTCCCTACCTTCCCTGTATACCTTTTTAGTTCGCAGTCTAACCATTACCCTTTGCTTAGTCCACATGGTAACCCTTTGGTTGATTTACTTGACCAACCTAACCGTAACGATGCAGGGCTCTGGCATGGGATATGACTAAGTCTACACTAAGATCCAGCAGGGTCGTTACAACTCTACTAAGTCTTGAGTTATCTACCAGTAACAAATGCATCCAACACGTTTGTTCAAATTCCATCACTACTGGACGCCCAAGCATGTGGCCAGGGTCTGCAACAACAGTCAACCAACCTGCCCCCACTGTGCTAACTTGCTCTTACGCTAAGCTGTCAGCTGTTACCACCTGTTAGGCTTACGCCTAACCGCGGGCTGGTTGGGTACCCTTTTGACATATTGCTTGACATCAGGTGTTCAACTCTTGATTAGAGCTGAATAACAATTACTCGAACATAAATTAAAATGTTTGATATTATGCCAGATTAATTCAATATCTCTTTAATGGGGGCTACCTGTGGGAAGATGGATCCTAAGGATGCGGCCGTACCGAAGCTTTCTTCGTATGCAAAGTGAAGAACAAATATGTAAGAGAGAAAACCTTAACGGTGAAACGTAATATCTTTAAGCCGCAGCTTTACTCAATAAGTTCTCGAGAGGATAGTTGATCGCCTTAGGAGAAGAGGTCTTTCATATACTTAAGTAGAATTATATTACCAGCTCCTCTCCATCACTCCTAATCTCACCACCATCGCGAGCATGCCCATCTCCTCTGGGCCTCGGGCTGACATTTTGCCGAATGTCAGCCTGCTCTCCTAGTTCATTATCCGATATGAAGTCTTTATGCAGTATCCTGATACACGCAATCAACTACAGAGAAAACCATTCATAGCACTGTCCTGTTAGTGGCGAACTAACAGGTTACTGATAAACTAGTCTAATTTCAAACTCACTGTCCCATTCGTATTCGTCTATGGAAGTCTCGTAGACAACCATTCAAAGGTGCCAATACGTTTAACAAGTCCATCGTCTTCTACTGTCTTCAACCCGATAGCTTGGTCTACGGACTCCCGTGATGAGACATTTAAGCCATTGGCTTATACAGGCGCTACCCGTAGCCACTGACAATAAACACCTCAATCAAGATAAGACTAGTATGATCGAGAGCGCTCTAACAACCTCCCAACATCTTACAGTCTTTCGGAGACATAGGGGAGTCGAGGGTCTACCACTTAACCGGCAGCCTCCTGTGCTTTCGGTATAGCTTACCTACCTACCACCGTAGGCTTATAAGGATCAGTGGTGTATGCACTCGAGAATCACTTGTCGTGTAACCATTCTATCGCCCCATGCCTCCTCATCTATCCTGCGAACAGCTTCCGGTCGGAAGGACGGCGACAACGTATACGGTATTATACCGCTGTCTTCAATCATAGGCTTTTACTAGTAAACCAGCAACTTCCCTATAGTTGGCCCATGACGCATTGTCTGTACACTCGTGTCTAATAAGTTTTCATACCCCCGGGCGCAACCGCACAACCACAACCAAATGGAAATTTCATAATTTAAAAAAAAAGATCAAAATTCAATTGAATGATAAATAATAAAAGAAATATAGGATCAAATCTTGCCTATTTTACCATTTTGTGTGACTACCATCTGCACCTAGTACAGCCTGAAGTCTCTCGGGCATCCTATTAATCCCGCCATCAATTGTCTCTTGAGGAATGAGTTCCCACTCCTCCTTTGCTGCCTGGAATAATTGAGCAGCACTATGAGGCCTTCTTTCAAGTCTGGAGATTCGCTTTTGGAGAGATGTTTTGAGAAGGGACCAAACATTCTCAATAGGGTTGAGATCCGGGGAGTTGGGTGGCCAAGGCAGTCATTGATATCCACAATCCTCTTGCAATTTTTTATTTTCCAACCCATTGTGCCATGATGCATTATCAGCAGCCATATATATAGTTCCTAGGGATCTATTTATTCCTTCTATGAAGGGGATAAGGTATGGTTGGTGAATTTCAGTAGCATATTGCTGTGCATTCAGACCAAGCCTGTCTGATTTACTGGTCCTTTCCTCCTCACTCCTCCTCCTGACAAGAATTAACTCAGTCTTCCTTCCATGCATAATTGCAGCATAGTCCCCAATATTAGTCCTTCCTGACTTAAAACTTGGCTTCAAGTTTTTTTCTTCCAGCTCCTCACCCACTCTAAGTCTGACTTTTCTTCCTGCTGGATTGGGATCAAATTCAACAGTGGCTTCATCAACAAAAACCACCCACTTCCAAGCTCTTGTCCAATTTATCCTCTGCCTAACAAACACCTCCCTCTTCTCCTTTTGTCCTTTTCTCCAAAAAGGCTTTTTTCTCGGAATTTTGAGCTTGAAACCAGCTTCTCCAGAGATCTTATTCATAGTATCTTTCCCAAGACCAACATTAGCCTTTTGGGTAATATCCCATACTGCTGAATGAGGCTCAGCATCAATAATATCAAGAATGATCTTCTTTTTAGCATCAGTTATCTTGGTTGGTCTGCCAGCTTTGGGAGCATCATGAGTGTTGCCATCATGATTTTTGGCCTTTGTTATCACTGATTGGACAGTTGCCTTGGAGAGCTTCATCAACTTGGAAATTTTATTATACCCCATATCTGTATGTTTATATAGGGTATTAATTTCGCGGTTTCTGTCTTCTCTGGCATGTTGGGAGTGTGGTGGGGCCATGGTTGTGCGAGGGTGTTGAGGTGATCGTGATTCTTACCGTGGCCACGGCCGGGTATGAAAACTTATTAGACACGAGTGTACATTGGGGCCAGAGGGGGGTGTTGGACTGAGCTTTCTCAATGTTCGCCAATGGTAAGATTCTCTTCGGTTGGTAGCCCAACAACAGATTACCCGATTCAGCCCAGATTCGAACCTCCTATATAATCTTGCGTAACAAACAATCCTATGACTTTTCCCGAAACTTCCCGTAACCTTTTACGCTCAAGGTAGGGTAACTCATATCCAAAAGTATGGTAACCTCTTTGCCAAGGTAGGGTAACGATAATCTGTAAGATAGGGTAACTCGCCAGAACTCTCGAAAACCTTTCGAACTCGCAGCGTAGACTTTCACTATCTACCCGGTATACCTTATCTTGTTCTCAGTCTAAGCATTACAATTTGCTTAGCCCATATGGTAACCCCTTGATAGAGTTACTTGACTAGCCTAACCGTAACCCTGCCGGGCTCCGGCATGGGATAAGACTAAGTCTACTGTAAGATCCAGCAGGGTCGTTACAATCTCTTCGAGTAACGTGAGATTAGTTCTATTGTACGGAGATAAGCTTGAATCACTAAGAAGTGATTCATGCAAGAATCCGACTGTGAATCTTTGCGGGATTTATCTATATGGATAAAACAAAGAATTTCCTTCAAAACAAAAAAGAAACAAGACCAATCGATCGTTGTCATTCAAGATTATGAGCTAGTGATTAGTAGTAAACGACGATGGTCAATATACCTGATCTTGATGATTAGTGTGATGATCTTGCCGCCAAGTTGGAAGAATACACACATGTGATGTTGGATAGAATAGTTATGAGTCTATTCGGAGATTAGTGTCCCTGGGAAACTATTGTTAACTGCTTCCTACATAATACGAGACTAAGTTGGCCACTTGGCATACTAGACCCAACTGATAAGTTGTTGTCGACCACATCGTCTCCCTGGCAAACTATGTGTAGAGGACCTCTCGCTGACGAGCGCAGACCACTCTCGTCGGAATAATGACGGGTAATCAGTACTCTTATGATGTGCAAGCAATTGAGAGGGTTTCTCACGGTCAAGTGGCGTTCGCACCGGTTGACTGAAGGATGATTGATATAGTTACCACCAGGAGGTACAAGGTTGTATGGGTATTAGATGTAGAGGCCACAGAAACTCACATGGGATATAAATATAAGAGTTCCTCCCTTCGCATCAGATTCAATCAAGCAACGGAGAAGAGATCTTTTCAATATTACTTTGTTCTACACTTCAAATCGATACACTTTTGCACTTTTAGTAATCTTAGTGAACAGAGTCGCCTTTGCTATTCTTCAGTTATCTTTCTTAATATATTCTCCAGTATCGGTTTTCGGCTATAGCTTACGCTACCCCCTAACACAACCCAATGTCCGTAAAGGGCAGTTACTTAAACGCGGTACCCACATGCTGCCCTGCTTCCCTCCATACCTGTCGTCACTGTGGCAGTGATCTCACTGTAACAGATCTATACTGCACAAAACGCCCTTGGCCTGGCTTCTGTAGCACGCTACCCCTTACATGTCACCAAATGTCTAATTCCAACAAAGAGGGCCTGCAAATCCTGACCCTAATACCCCATGCCCTCTCCCTATTGCAATTCCCAAGACCCAGGAACCAGGAATTCTTTCGCCCATCCTGAGACCTGACAATGTGCTCCTGACCCAACAGGAGGCAGAGTTCGCCACATCCTCCCTTAATCTGTGGTTATAATGGCAGCCACTAGCGTTGGTCCCACGGCCTTTAGTCCTTCTCCTCCTCCCATTAACAAGAACCTGCCCTTCCTCCAATACAACTGCTTGGGCAGCTGGAATCTGTTCCTCTCATTATTCAACTCCCTTGAAGTGGTTCTCTCCCTCTTCCTATTATTTTTCTTCATGATCCCTCTGTGTTTGGGAATCATTTGTCATCCTATGGCTCAATTTATTTGTTACACCCTCCTTGCTTGCTGGCTTCCCTCCTAAGGTTACCACTTATGTTTCCTTAGAATTCTTGAATTATTTTCCTCTACTTGGTAGGTTTTTTAATTGCACGGATTTGATTGCAATTGATGTTTTCACCCCTTTGTGGGTTTTTAATGCCTTCATGCAACGCTTTTGAGCATTCAATATTTTCTTTACTAAAGTGGCCTTTTCTGGCCTCTGCACAGTTGTCCTGGATGATGGTTTTCAACACAGTGATATTTCTACTCTGGTGCACAGCTACTTCAACCTACACCACCCTCTGCCTGACCCCATGAGACAAATCTACTACAACGAGTTCTCCGCCTTTTCTACTTACTTTAACAGATCTCTCGACTGAGACTTCTTAGTCATCAACACCCCTGGGGTCTACACCACATTCTCCTATAATGCAATGTTGCGGGCCTAAGTCCTGGAATTGCTCTTCACGAATTTGCGGCTCACCCCCTACCTTATAGAGTAGGACTTCTCTCTTCCTGCCACCAGCTCAGACCATGTGCCAATCCTGATCTCGTTTGTGGTAACTTTGATGCACCAACCACCTTTATCCCCAGATCGGTCCAGTACTGACTGGCGGAATCTATCCACTTCCCTAGAAGCCTTAACCATCGCAGCACATCCGTAAAAATTCATGAACGTGACTGGAGGATCCTATGTGTCTGGTGCACTGGGTGCTAAGAACGTTTATCAGTAATCATGACTCCGTAGTGCGTTGAATTTGTGCCAGGGTGCAATGTTGTTGCCTACTTAATCTCAGGCAGCAACCAGGCACAACACTACATTCCCGTTCCGCAACTAGGTACACCACCTTATTCTCCAGGTGGAAACAGAATTCCAACGGGCCCAAGGGTTGCCCCTTCACCTCTTCATGATCTGGTAGGTCACTGTTCAATTGTTTACAGTCAAATTTATGAAGCTGATGATTGTTTAATTTATTAAAACACTACTAGTAACACAGATTATAATTTTCCCATCCACATCTAGTGGTTCTGGCCAGAATATTATCAGGAAAGACCACTTTCATAACTGGCTGTAGATCCATCAATATATCAGGCAGGATAATCTTGTTTACACAGTTAGAAAGCTGGTGTAGAGAGTATCTAGGAGGCGGAGTATTGGATGTCGGAACCTGCAAGTACTTGTAGAATCAGGGACCAAAGTCAGTAAATACCAGAACTTCACCAGAACCATGCCAGGAGAACACTACACTCATAACAGACCATAGCTCTGTCAATAAAGCCTTCAGATGAACACCCTCCACACAGTTAGAAAGCTAGCATCGCGTGGATCCAGGACGCTGAGTGTCTGAGATCCCAACCCAAGGGCCATTGAAGAATCTGGCATCATATCAGTATGTGCCAAAAACCCACCAGAATCTCGCCAGGAGAAGATGACTTTCATAACTGGCTGTAGCGTAACCAACAAAGTTGGCGGGAGGATTTCCTGTACACAGTGAGATAACTGGCATCAACAAGATCAGGGACAATGTTTGTAGGACTTAGTGTCCCTAGGGCACCTGTAGATTCTGGCGTGAAAGTCACTACAGGCCAGAACCTTACAAGAACCTCGCGAGGGGAAGACAACTTCTATAACAGGTGGTAGCTTAAACAATAAAACCGCCGGAATGACCTTGTTACACTTTGGGGAAGCTGGCATTGAATAGACACAGGATGCTACAGTCAGTTGTCAGAAGTGTTTGTGAGGAGCTTACTAAGCGACGTCGCCCAAAAAAATGGCGGTTCCCAAAGTTCATTGCAAGGATCAGTTACAACAACCATAAAAATTTACATAATTCGATCATAGATTTATGTTATATCATTGGACTTTCTACTCTCTGTATGATTTTCAATTTTATAATTTTCTTCATGTTTTTGTCTTGATTTGCAGAACTTACTCATTCATTTACTCTGTGGACAATCTGCAATACTAATCTCCATGCTTTCCTGGAACAGGAATTATTACCATCCTCCTAGAACTTACCATTAGACATCTGCATAAAAGCAACCTTCTGAGAAAATCTCCACCGTCAGTTATATCTCTTTTCATTCAACTGTTAGTTGTACTCTCTAAGCTTGTTTGAGTTTCTACTACTCATACTATCTGGAGTTCAGATCATACTTAAAACTACGGAGATATTATCTTGCTTTGAAGACATAATTAGACCAAAGTGATCAAGTACTAAGGTTTGCATGTTAACGTCTTTAAAAACCTGAAATGCATTTTCGACTTTAAAAGTACTGATACATGAACGTAGAGGTTTCTGTCGGCAATATGAAAGTTGTTCATATTATTAAATCTAAGGTAGAACAATTGTAATAACTGTAGGATATCCCTGTTTGTTTATCTAGTTTTCTATTTGCTAAAGAGTGACCAGTACTTCTTTTACCTCCAAGGATTGTAAAAGTTGTAAGTTTTCCCTTATTTAGGCTATATCATCCGTACTGACAATAAAATAGAGAATACAACTGACAATTGAGTGAAAAGAGATATAACTTAAGCAGGAGATTTTCTAAGAAGAAAGGTTTTATGCAAATGCCTAATGGTGAGTTCTAGGACAATGGTTATAATTCCTGTTCTAGGACTGCCGGTAGGTTAGTATTATAGATTGTTCATATAATAAATGAACCAGGAAGTACTGTAAATTAGGACAAACACCAAAAGAAAATTAAAAAATTTTCAATTATACAGAGACTAGAAAGTCCAATAATATGGCATAAATCTACAGTCTGATTATTTAAATTTTTATGGCTATTGCAACCAGTTATTGCAAGGAACTTTGGAAGCCAGTAATTTTTTATTTTAGCAAGGTCAATTAGTAAGCGCTACACAAACACTTCTGACAACACTTTGAACGTCTGGGACATTGCCACCCAAGAGTGCTGGTAGTATCAGGCATCAAAGTTAGTACATGCCGAAAACTTACCAGAACCTCATAAGGAGAAGACCACTTTCGAAACAGGCCGTAGCTTAACCAATACAGCCACTGATAGGCCATTCTTTTCAAAGTAGGAAAATAACCGTTTAGTACATCTAGAACAATGAGTGTCAGATGTGGCAACCTAAGGACACCAGCTGAATCTGGCGTCAAAGTCAGTACCTGCCAAAACCTCTCTAGAACATCACTAGGAGCAGATGACTTTCACTACACGTTTTAGCTTAACTAATATACAGTCACTCGGCAAAAGGGTCCTTGAAATGTTGGCTGGGCTGCCTTGCCAAAAAAAAATAATCAATCCCTTAAAGCTGCATGCAGCCTGAGTGTGTAAAGACCGTGCTGGAAAAGTTAAGTAACATAACGGCTTTCAAAGGAGACACTACCGACACCAAACAGTTTCTCACGGATGTCGAAGTTCAATTCACTTATTTCAAGAAGTCCGGTTTGGACGATATGGATAAGATTGGCTTGGTCGTTCCACTCTTGGAGAATGCAGCCAAGAACTGGTATTTGGGTATCCATCGTTACATCAGTGAGGATGAAGTGATGCGGACGGGTATCAGCTTCAACCCCGACAAAGAGCTGCGGACCTTGGCAAGATTCCGTGCGCGGCTCAAAGCCAGTTTCGGCAGGCAGGAAGATTATGATCGCAAACTTGTTGAATGGATGCGTTTGTCTATGAAGTCTGGGATGGTTAACAAGTACCTCAATACAGTGGTTGACCTCGCGGCCAACATTGAATACACCGATTCTTGGCAAATAATAGACAATGTTCGCATGGTGATCATTACTGAGTTGCGAAATGCATGGGCGTTAAAACAACCACATCCTACCAAAGCCGGCGCATATATTGATCTACTTCGTGAAGTCAGCCAGTTACTTTCAGACAACTCTAACCTTAGTAAAACAGTAGCCAAAGACCAGGGCGGTTCGGGCAATAACAAGGCTAGTATTATGGGTAAACAACTCGGAGCTCAGTAGAGTAAAGTTAGGAGTTTTAAGTGTTCGATAACGGAGTTGTGTCACGAAGGCGTCGTGGTTTAATCCCTAATACTCGTTTCACTAAAACTACTAAGAGTACGAAGTGTAGATAATAACTTGTTATATTGATAAGATCTCTTCTCCGTTGCTGCTGTTCTAATAGCTGGGGAGGAACTCTAATATATATATCCTGCATTAGTTTCTGCGGCCGGTAGATCTAGTACCTATACTAACTAAGTACCTTCGTAACAACTAGTACTCTTGGGTATTATCAATCTCAGGTGCGAACACTCGTAGACCCTGAATAATTCCACACTTCTCGTCATTGGGGTTATTTTACTTGGTCTTCCTGAGGGTGTGCGAGACTCCGCCAGTCTGAAACAAACAATGCCCTTGCCATATGAACTTTGGTCTGTGTATGCCGCCCAAATGTGAACAAACCAGTTGTTCCTCTGTCAATGAGGTGATCAGTCTCAATTTCATACAACGGTGACAGCACAGAGGCATGACTGCATTATCTTTACGTAGATTGGTAGGCTTAGTGCTCCATCACTTCTTTGATTTGCCTAGCGACAATGGCCGTGCAGCTACGTCTCCTTAACTCCCGTCCGTTTTACAGACCTATGACTTAATTGTAGTCGGTCAACGTGAAGCATTATTGTTTTCTGATTCGGTAGGCTTTTCCGCTCACTCAGATGTCCTTTGTATCATGTACTGGATTCCAGCTGTATGAGCTGTGCACACTACCACTCTCATTTATCCTGCGAACAGCTTCCGGTTGGCCGGACGGCGACGACTTATACGGTGTTATGGGGATGCTGCCAATTGTGCGATTTTTGCTGGTAACTAGCAACTTCACTGCCTACTGCAGGCGACGTCCGGGCCCTACATCGGGGCCACTGGGGGTTGTAGGAATTGCATATGGCTAACAGCTAGCGATAAGGGCACTTCCTGCAAGAAGCAGCGAAAAAAGAAGTATTGTTCGAGCAAATCAAAATCCCCACCCACCCAGAAAAATAAAACCTCCAAGGTTGGAGGATCTGAGTCTGCCATCGCTCATAAGTGGATTCTGGATAACCAAACTAGAATACTGTGCAAGTCTGGACAATGCTCTGAATGCCAGCAGCCTGGCCACTTCTGACGGAAATGTAACTCGTCCTCCCCGCTTGTTCACTCAGGAAAGGGAAAAAATAAGTGGTCTGCTATCGAGGGGGCCTTCAAGCGGCACCAGCTAGCAAAGTTAAACGCATTAAAGCTGCTCCTTCGTCAGCTGGTGATAAAGAACTGCTTGAAGTACATCAAGCCTCCCCTCAGATTATGAAGATTCATACGGAGGAATCGGACTAAGGTAAGTCCGTCATCAAGATCAACGGAAATTACAAGAAATTAATGAGCCTCTAGATAAAGGAAGGGGTTAATCATTGGATTACCGGGAACACAGCGAGATAAGTATTTACCCGCAACCAAGAGAATACAGGGTTAAGTTTAACAGGTTGAATCCCGGGAGGAATCTTGGTTATGGTAGATGTTCTGGGTCGCGTTTCTTTGATTCCTTTTGTCATGGGTTCCCCTTTTTTGCATCAAGCTTATTTGGTTTTCCTTATGGGTTCGTGTTGCTAGAAGAGTTTTTATGATAATGTATTATCTTCGTTCTTACTGGTGTAATAAGTCGAAGGGACTTGATTAATTAATCAACGCGATTTCCAGTTTACCTGAGAAGAGTTTAATACCTGAAATCATGCAGGGGTGGTAGTTAACATTTCTAGCCATCTAAAGTATCGAATTTTGAAGGACCCGTTGTGTGCCGCCCTAGTGTCGAAAGGCAAGTGATCCTACCACCAAAATGGTTAACCAATTGGGACCTACAAAGCGATTGAGGATACATGACCCTCCAAAACATACAAAGTCTATTCCAGTTAATGTACGACTTCAATGGAAACAAGCAGCAAGGAAGAGTACGGCCGAAGCCATGCTCTTATTAGATAGCGGTGCTACAGGACCAATTCTTAGCACCCGCTGGGATAAGAAAACCCAGATACCATGTCTGCGGCGAACGGGATCTTGTCCAATCTCAGATGCAAGTGGTAATCGCATACCTGGATCGGGTACCCACTACACCAAAGATGTGAAAATAGATATCGGAGATCACATGTTTAGGATGCAATTCAAAGTCGCCGACATGAGCAACTCAAAGATTGATGGATACTTGCCGATGTCACGGTTAAAGGATCATAATCCAGATATTGAAGTGAAACAAGGTAATCTGACATGGAGATCAGAATATTGCAAGGCATATTGTTTAGATCCAAAGAGACGTCTATGATTTCTAACCGAAGAGGAAATGTTAGCCGCTGATGCTGACTCAATTTACCTCTTGGAAATGGCACAGTTCACGGATGAAGATGGTGGAGATATTAGGTTAAAGCTCCTACCAGAATACAAGGACTTTGGTGATATGGTCAGCCAACAATGGATTGAATCCTTACCAGAGTATTCGAAGTATGATCACAAGATTGCGCTACTTTCGAATACAACTGCGCCTTTCGGTCCTATTCATCCTTTATCAGAAAAAGAGCTTAAGGACCTCCGGGAGTATCTTGATGGGATGGTACCTATGGGGAAGATAAGGAGGTTGAGCTCTCCTGCTGCTGTGCCTATCCTGCTTGTACCAAAGCCAGATGGTACATTACGGGTATGTATAGACAATCGTGGGCTGAACAAAATAACGGTAAAGAATTGATACCCTCTACCGTTATTGAATGAGCATCGAGACAGACTCGGGAAAGGGTAAGTGTTTACACAGTTGGACCTCAAAAATTGGAACTACCTTCTGCAAATGGCAGAAGGAGATGATTGGCAGCCTGCATTCTGATACCGGTATGGTTTACATAAATAGACTGTGATGCCTTCTAGGCTATGCAATGCACCGGCAACTTTCCATGGTATGATGCATGTGGTCTTTCGGAATCGACTAGAGGAAGGCGTCATCGCTTGCATGCAGGATATATTGATCTACACAGAGATGGTGGAGGAGCACTTCTCCTTAGTCCGCAGACTAATGGGAAGGATTAGAAAAGCTCACCTCTGTGTTAGCATAAAGAAATCATTCTTGCATCAAGGAGAGGTTGAATTTCTTGGATAAAAGATATCTGATCACGGAATATCCATGATTGAGGCAAAAGCAGCCGAACACAAGAAAGGACTACCACCAATTGGTGTCATTGAGGTCCAGAGCTTTATGGGATTCGCAAACTTCCATCGAGGGTTTATGGAAGGATTCTGCAAGATCACAAAACCTCTCATTGATCTAACAAAGAAGGATGTAAGATTCCTGTGGACATCAGCATGTCAGAGGTTCTTTGATTCTTTGAGGGAAATATTTACAACGGGGCCTATAGTAGTACACTTTGACCCTGAACAACAAACAAAGCTGGAAACCAATACTAGTGACTTTGAATGAGGAGCAATATTATCCCTACTATGTGAGGACGATAAATGGCATTCTGGAGGTTTTCATAGCTCAAGGTTCTCTGCAGCGGAGATAAAGTATGATGTCCATGATAAAGAAATGACTGCGATTGTGGCAGTATTCAAAGAATGGGATCATTTACAACATTGGGTAGCCGATCAGATAACCATTTACCGTGATTATAAGAACTTAGAATATTTTAACCATACCAAGAACCTAAACTGTAGGCAATATCCTCGGGCTAAGTACTTACAACAATTCAACTTCCAGGGGGTATACTGTGAAGGAAGGTTAAATGAAAGGGTGTAATGGGGGCTCCCAGGGGGAAGATAGATCCCAAGGATACGGCAGTACCGAAGCTTTCTTCGTACGCAAAGTGAAGAACAAATATGTAGAGAGAAAACCTTAACAGTGAAATTTAAGATCGTTAAGCCACAGCTTTACTCATTAAGTTCTCGAGAGGATAGTTGATCGTCTTAGGAGAAGAGGTCTCGCATATACTTAAGTAGAATTATATTGCCAGCTCCTCTCCATCACTCCTAAGCTCACCACCATCGCAAGCATGCCCATCTCCTCGGGGCCTCAGGCTAACATTCCAGGGAATGTTTGCCGGCTCTGCTAGTTCCTTATCCGACGTGAAGTGTTCATGCAATATCCTGATACATGCAATCAACTGCAGGAGAAAACTCTTCATATCGTTGTCCTGTTGGTGGCGAACTAACAGGTTACTGATAAGTTAGTCTTATATCGAACTCACTGTCCCATTCGTCTTCGTCTATACAAGGCTCGTAGACAACCATTATGTTGGACAAGCTTATCGTCTTCTACTATCTTCGACACGATAGCTTGGTCTACGGACTCGCGTGATGAGACACTTAAGCCATTGGCGTATACAGGTGCTACCTGTAGCCACTGACGATAAATACCTCAATCAAGAAAAGTCTACTCCGATCTAGAGTTCGCTAACAACCTGCAGATATCTTACAGTCTTTCGGAGATTTACAGGAGTCGAAAGTCTACAACTTAACCAGAGGCCTCCCGGGTATCCGGTATACCTTACCTACCTACCACCGTAGGCTTATAAGGATCAGTGGTGTATGCACTCAAGAATCACTTTTCGTGTAATCATTCGATCGCCCCATGCCCCCTCATATATCCTGCGAACAGCTTCCGGTCCGAAGGACGGCGACAACGTATAGGGTATTACACTGCCGTCATCAATCATAGCCTTTTACTAGTAAACCAGCAACTTCCCTATAGTTGGACCATGACGCATTGTCTGTACATCGGGGCCAGCGGGGGGTGTTGGACTCAGGTTTCTCAATGTTCGCCCAAGGCAAGAGTTTCTCCGGTTCGTAGCCCAACAACAAAATACCTAATTCAGCCCAGATTTGAACCTCCTATATAATCTTGCGTAACAAACAATCCTTTGACTTTTCTAGAAACTTGGCGTAACCTTTTACGTTCAAGGTAGGGTAACTCCTATTCAAAAGTAGGGTAACCAGTTTACCAAGGTAGGGTAACTATACTCCCTAAGGTAGGGTAACTACCTGCCTTAGGTAGGGTAACTCGCCAGGACTCCCGGACACCTTCCGAACTCGTAGCGTTGACTTTCCCTACCTACCCGGTACACCTTTTCTCGTTCGCAGTCTAAGCACTACCACTTGCTTTGTCCACATGGTAACCCTTTGGTAGAGTTACTTGACTAGCCTAGCCGTAACCCTTCCGGGCTCCGGCATGGGATAAGACTAAGTCTACTAAAAGATCCAGTAGGGTCATTACATCACCCGTCTCTTCTCTAGGGCCGGCCTCGGCCTCTATCGTTTTCGTTTATTCCCAGTCCCCATGTCTACTACCCTATGATCCCACGGTTTCGACGGGTATCGTTTATCTAAATCTAGGAGAGCTATTGTGCCTGTTGCCTCTAACATTCATCCTATTCGCAGGAGTTATCCACGGGACCATAGGCCTTCCCAGCCACCAAGTGTTGAAGAAATCTTTTGGGGAATTTCTGAAGAGGTCCCCCATACCAACGACTGTCTAGGATGGTCCCAATAATATAACCAGGCTCATTATCTATTTTCTCGGGAATGGGTACCTCTACTAAACGCCTGCCGTTGAGTCCTCCCTATATGGTTCTAAGAGGCCAACGTTGAAGACTGCATGTATACCCCAACGTTCGGGGAGCTGAATTTCATAAGCTGCCGAACTGACCTTTCATAAGACCACAAATGGTCCGCACATACGATGATCAAGGTTTTCCATTGGTCGCTTGGTTCATGTGTTTTTTCTATTCCACATTACTCGGTCGGCCTCTTGGCTGGACCAGAATTATCATCCTCCTACGTAGTATACTCTGGTGCTGGCAATCTTTTCTGATAATGCCACTTCCGTTGCCTCTCTTGAGCCTTCTGTAAAGTATCTCGAATCTCCATCCATGTCCCTTCCCAATCTTTAACTAATAGCTCGCTGCTTGGGTGTATGCCTTGACTTTCTGATACGTACTTGGACCAATTTGTTACTGGATTAAACCCATAATTGATCTCAAAGGGAGACACCTTAGTCGATTCCGACGTTATAGTGTTATAATCATATTCCGCCAATGGAAGTACCTCTGCCCAGTCGTCCTGCTGGTAGGAACAATAACTACGAATGGATTGCTCCAAAGTCTGGTTTACCCTTTCAGTCTGCCCATCATTCTGAGGGTGGAAAGCCGTGGAAACATTTAGCTTAACTCTTAGCAATTTCATTATGCTAGTCCAAAACATAGAGGTAAATCGGCTATCAAGATCTCATATGATACTCTCTGGTAGACCATGGAAACGCCAAATCTCCTTCAGGAATATAAGGGCTAAGTCACCTATAGGTACTTCGGTTGCCAAAGGTATAAAATGAGTCATCTTCGAGAACCTGTCTACTATGACCCAGATGGTCGTATACCCTTTTGACTACGGTAGTGGCACAATAAAGTCTATAGAAAACGCCTTCCATGGTCGTAGCGGTACTTCTATAGGTTTGAGTAGTCCAAACTTCTTATGTCGTGCAGTCTTACTGCGCTGGCATATATCACATGTGCGAACATATTGTGTGATATAATCGTCCATCTTTGGCCAGTAGAAGTTTGCCCTAACTCTTTCCATAGTCTTATATGTCTCAAAGTGTCCCGCTAAGCGAGAATCATGTTCTGCCTCCATGATTGTACCTTTTAACCCCTCATCCGTAGGTATGTACCTGCGGTTCTTGTAGAGGAGTAGGTCCTTCTCAATCGTAAGGTTGGGATCAACTCTCTTGGGTTTTTCCTTAACCGAATCTAGGATCTTCAGGTATTCCTTGTCTTTTGATGCAACCTGCTTGAGTCGCTCTGGGAACGTGGATTGTAACCGGAAGCCTTGGCACGCCTGTAACAATTGTGGTCGTAAGATGTCGCGCTCCTGTTGAACCACCCATTGCCCAGGGCGAAAAAAGCTTTGCTTAGAATTTGATTGAGAATTACCCCCCTCTTCAAGGCGGTAGTCCCTACCCCTAGACAGTGCATCGGCCTTTTCATTTAACTTTCCTTCACGGTATACCACCCGGAAGTTGAATGGTTGTAAGTACTCACCCCAGCAATGTTGCCTACGGTTTAGAACCTTGGTACTGTTAAAATATTCCCATTTCTTATGATCAGTGTAGATGGTAATCTGATCCGCTACCGACCATAGTAAATGATCCCATTCCTTGAATGCTGCTACGATCGCAGTCATTTCCTTATTATTGACATCATAATTCATTTCCGCGGGGGAGATCTTTCTACTATGAAAGGCTACGGGATGCCATTTGTCCCCCTCATACAGTTGGGATAATATGGCCCCTAAAGTAAAGTCACTAGCGTCGGTCTCCAGCTTTGTCTGACGTTCAGAGTCAAAGTGTAGTAATATAGGTCCTGTTGTAAATTTTTCTTTCAAAAAATCAAAGTCCTCCTGACATGCTGGTGTCCAATACAATTTGATAACCTTCTTTGTCAGGTTGGTGAGAGGTTTCGCAATTTTACTGAAACCTTTAATAAACCAACGGTAGAAGTTTTTGCAACCCCATAAAGCTCTGGACCTCAAGGACACCATTACGTGGTAGCCATTTCTTAAGTTCGGCTACCTTTGCCTCAGTCACAGATATTCCGCGATCAGATATCTTATATCCGCAAAATTCAACCTCTTTCTGATGGAAGGTTGATTTCTTTAGGCTAACGCATAAGCGTGTTTTCCTAAGCCTTTCCATCACTCTACGGACTAGGGAGACATGCTCTTCCATTGTCTCAGAGAAGATCAATATATCATCCATATAGGCGATGACGCCTTCATCTAATAGGTCCCTGAAGACCTCATTGATCATGCCTTGGAAAGTTGCCGGAGCGTTGCATATGCTAAAAGACATCACGGTATATTCCTATAATCCATACCGGCATCAGAATGCTGTCTTCCATTTGTCTCCTTCCACCATTCGCAGAAGGTAGTATCCATCCTTGAGATCCAACATGGTGTACAACGGTGCTTTCCCGAGTCTGTCTCGGAGCTCATTCTTTAATGGTGGAGGGTATCTGTTCCTTCCCGTTATCTTGTTTAGCCCACGGTAATCTATACATAACCGTAATGTACCATCTGGCTTTGGTACACAGAGGATAGGCGCAGCGGCAGGAGGGCTTGACCTCCTTATCTTTCCCGTAGCTAGCATCTCATGGGGATACTCACGAAGGACCTTAAGCTCCTTTTCTGACTAGGGATAAATAGGTCCAAAGGGCGGAGCTGTATCCGGAAGTAGCTCGATCTTGTGATCATACTTTGAATGCTCCGGTAAGGATTCAATCCGCTGTTGGCTAACGATATCCCCAAAGTCCTTATACTCAGGTAGAAGCTTCAGCCTAATATCTCCCCCGTCCTCATCTGTGAACTGTGCCATATGTAAGAGGTAAATTGAACTAGCATCCTCGGCTAACATTTCCTCTTCGGTTATGAATTGTAGACGTCTTTTGGGACCTAAACAATGTGCTTTGCAATATTCTCATCCCCACGTCAGCATACCTTGTTTCCATTCAATGCGTGGATTATGCTCTTGTAACCACGACATTGGTAAGTATCCATCAAACCTTTTGTTGCTCATGTCTGCGACTTCATATCGCATCCTATTCATGTGGTCTCCAATAGGCATTTTGACCTCCTTGGGGTCGTGAATACCTGATCCGGGTATGTGATTTCCACTCGCATCTGAGATTGGACAAGATATTGTTCGCCGCATACATGGCATTTGGGTTTTCTTAACCCAGCGAGTACTAAGGATTGGGCCTGTAGGACCGCTATCTAGTAAGAGTGTAGCCTCGGCAGTACTCTTCTTTGCTCCAAGTTTCCACTGAAGTTGTACCTTGACACGGATAGACGTAGTATGTTTTGGAGGGTCTTGTCCCCACAATCGCTTTGTAGGTCTCAATTCATTAACCATTTTGATGGTAGTATCCCTTGCCTTTTGACACAAGGGCGGCCACAACAGGTTGTGAAAATTCAATAATAATATAAATAGCTAGAGATGTTTACTATCACGCCTGCATGATTTCGGGTATTGAACCCTCCTCAGGTAAACTTGAAATCAACATTAATTGCTTAATCAAGTCCTGCTTGACATAGTAAACTTTAAGAACAAAGACAATACATAACCATGGAAACTCTCCTAGCAACACGAACCCATAAGCAAAGCCAATAACCTTGATTAGAAAAGGAAAACCCATGACAAAAGAAATAAAGAAACGCGACCCAGAACATCTAACACAACCAAGATTTCTCCCGGATTCTGGCCTTGTTCCTGGTAATCCAATGATTAGCCCCTTCCTTCATCTAGAGAGTCATTAGTTTCTTGTAATTTCGTTTGCTCTTGATGACAGACTTACCTTAGTCCGATTCCTCCGTATCAACCTCCATAATTTGTGGGGAGGCTTGATGTACTTCGTGGAGTTTCTTATCGCCAGCTGAAGAAGCAGCAGCTTCAATGCCTTTAACCTTGCTAGCCTGTGCCTCTTGAAGACCTGCCTCGTTAGAAGACCGCTTATTTTTTCCCTTTGCTGAATGAACTACAGTGGAAGACGAGGTGCATTTCCGCCACAAGTGGCCAGGCTGCCCGCATTTAGAGCACTGCCCAGACTTTTCACCGTTGTTCGGTTAGGTTATCCGGAATACCCTTATGAGCGATGGCATACGCGGATTCTCCAATCTTAGAGGACTTATTTGTCTGGGAGGGTTGGGATTTTGACTTACCCGAACACTTCTCCTTTTTCCGCTGCTTCTTTGAGGAAGAGCCCTTATCGCTAGCGTTGTCATCGCTTTACCCACGATGGTCTTTGGCAACCGTTAGACCAAAGTTAGCGTTATCTTGAAGGGTATGGCCAACGTTACGAAGTAGATTGAAATATGCACCTGCTTCGGTAGGATGTGGTTGCTGCAACACCCATGCGTTTCGCAACTAAGAAGTAATCCCCATCTGGGCCTTATCTATTATTTGCTTTGAATCGGTGTATTCTAAGCTAGCTGCGAGGTCAACCACTTCATCGAGGTACTTGTCAACCTTCCCCGGCTTTATAGACAAACACATCCATTCAACAAGGTTGCGATCATGATCTTCATGCCCACCAAACCTGGATTCAAGCTAAGCGTGGAATCCTGCCTAGGTTCGCAGCTCATTGTCAGGATTGAAGATGATACCCATCCGCATTGCTTCATCCTCACCGATGTAATGATGGATCCCTAAATACCAGTTCTTGGCTGCATTCTCCAAGAGTGGAACGACCAAGCCAATCTTATCCATGTTGTCGAAACCAGACTTCTTGGAATAAGTGAATTGGACTTCGACGTCCGTGAGGAACCGTTTGGTGTCGGTATTGTCTCCTTTGAAAGCCGTTATGTTACATAACTTTTCCGGCTTCTTGGGCCTTACCGAAGCAGAGGGCCCACTGGCGTTACGAGAGGATTGCCCACTCGTTCTTCCGATGAAGGCAGCTAACCTAGCTAACCGACGGTCATATCTCCTATTCTTGGCCTCATTCCAGTTGGGCTTTCACCGTCCCAAGCATGGGGTAAGGTCAGGTTGGCACTCGGCATCATCGTCAGAGCTATCGGAGGAACTGGAATCACGAGGATTACCCCCAGCGCCGACATTTCCACCAGGTGGGGGAGCATTCCCACCAACATTGCCAGCGGTATTTCTACCCCGGGTCTCCCCAGGGCGATTGTATCCATCAAAGGATTCCTCATAACCCCCCTGATCTCCACCTTGGGTGTTACCCCCTGCAGGTTGTTCAGGGTTCGCGGGTGGAGGAGGAGGTATCGGGGTACTAGGCATATCGTGCGCAGTTCCCATACCTGAACCCAACAGATATTCAACAAAGGCCTCGCAAGAATCTGGATCCCTCGCTGGTCCCACATGTCCTCTTCACCTACAAAACCGACACTTGGGTGGTCTTGGTTGAGGAGGTGGGGCCGGGGGCTGAGGTGCGGGAGTCTCTGAAGAGTGATCTGGACGTACTACAGGCTCATTACGACGCCTGGAACAAGGAATGTGATGTTGATACCGAACACGACCCTCCAGTGAGAGGTGATCTAGGCGACATTGACATTCATATGGACCTGTCCTTAGTGTTGCTTGCCGAAAACCAGCAAAGCCAGCCGAGGTGTGTGGTCGCTCCGTAGTAAAGGCCGGATATACCTCTACCCAACGTGTTGGAGGGAACAGAGCGACGCCCGTTGAGCCGAAGAGGCCCACTCCGATTGGCTAGACTGGTGCCGCAGGAGTCGGTGGTGGAGGTGCCCAAGTGGGCTTCGGTGTGATCGGTGATGGTGCATCATCACTTCGCGGAGCTAGAGGGGGAATATCTCCGACGGTAGTGTTCGTCTTTGGAGCATGTGGCTTCGTTGCATTACCACCAGCTGCCAGCAAACTCTTTCCCTGTTTCCCAACTCCGGATGGCTTTGAACCCATAGCCAGAGTGGGAGTTCGGGTAGAGCTTTTCCTAGTCATGTGCAACGATAAAGCTGCCATCACTTACTCAACAAAGTGGTGAAGTGAGGGCTCAGCCGAGAGTACCCTTTAACTCTGGCCTGAAGCCATGATGACCCATGCCTCCGTTAATATCCCTTGATATTCCTGGTCCTGCACAATTTGCGTCAAAAGCTCCGCGAAGTGTAACCTAGGTTCCTTCAGCAACGCAGGTGCGACTGTCTTGATGACATCGTTTTGCGCATCTATCTGGTGACCTTCCTTGACTGCCCGCTTTAAGGCACAGACCCTATTGTTAATGGCTTGCTGGTTGACAACTAGTTGCTTTAAGCACCTCTGTTGTCCTCGCATCCAGTTGGCTGCGGCAAGAATAATTTTTTACTTGAAGATTCGCTGAGATTCATCATTCCAGTATCGCATCTGAGTTTCCGGCGCTTTGATCTATTGGCCTACTTCGTGAAGAATGTAAGGCTCGAGGAACGGTTGGGTAAACGCTGCAAACATGAACTCCTCATGGCAATCAGCAGTAGATCCAGCCTTAAGAGCAGTCTGTGTGCAGGAGTGAAATAAACGATCAGGGTCGGCAACGACAACATCCCAATATTCTTCGGGAATGTCAATCGGGGCCACTTCGATAAGTATGGGCATAGCAGGCCATTCAAGACCACGTAGGTCCGCGAAAACCGACGCTGGTAAACAGAGGTCGCGGGCCTCCTGCGCAGAACGGTCAACACTACCAAGGTTGGCAGACATCTTCGTTTCCAACCAATGCATCTTGTACCAGACAAGCGACTCGTACTCGGTAGATGTTCACAACAATGCTCAATCAATTAATCAGGAGAGAATGAGTTAAGCGAAGAGTTCGCTTAATGATATACTGTAACGCGGGTTCCCTTTGGGAAGATGGATCCCAAGGATGATGCAGTACCGCAGCTTTCTTCGTACGCAAAGTGAAGAACAAATATGTAGAGAGAAAACTTTAACGGTGAAACTTAATATCGTTAAGCCACAGCTTTACTCAATAAGTTCTTGAGAGGATAGTTGGTCGTCTTAGGTGAAGAGGTCTCGCATATACTTAAGTAGAATTATATTGCTAGCTCCACTCCATCACTCCTAAGCTCACCACCATCGCGAGCATGCCCATCTCCTCTGGGCCTCGGGCTAACATTCCATCCAATGTTTGCCGGCTCTGCTAGTTCATTATCCGCCGTGAAGTGTTCATGCAGTATCCTGATACATGCAATCAACTGCAGGAGAAAACTCTTCATATCCCTGTCCTGTTAGTAGTGAACTAACAGGTTACTGATAAGTTAGTCTAATATCGAACTCACTGTCCCATTCGTATTTGTCTATGCAAGTCTCGTAGACAAGCATTACGTCTGACAAGTCTATTGTCTTCTGCTGTCTTCGACACGATAGCTTGGTCTACGGACTCCCATGGCGAGTGACTTAGGCCGTTGGCTTATACAGGTACTACCTGCAGTTACAGACGATTACTCAGTCAAGATAAGACTACTACGATCTAGAGCTCGCTATGAACTCCCAGACATCTTACAGTCTTTCCGAGATATACGGTAGTCTAAGGTCTACCACTTAACTGGATGCCTCCTGGGCTTCCTGTATACTTTTGGTACCTACCACCTTCGGCTTATAAGGATCAGTGGTGTATGCACTCGTGAATCACTTCTCGTGTAACCAATCGATCGCCCCATGCCCCCTCATATATCCTGCGAACAGATTCCGGTCTGAAGGACGGCGACAGCGTATATGGTATTACACCGCCGTCTTCAATCATAGGCTTTTACTAGTAAACCAGCAACTTCCCCATAGTTGGCCCATGACGCATTGTCTGTACATCGGGGCCAGCGGGGGGTGTTGGACTCAGGTTTCTTCATGTTCGCCCAAGGCAAGATTTTCTCCCGTTCGTAGCCCAACAAGGAATTACCCGATTGAGCCCTGATTCGAACCTCCTATTTAATCTTGCGTAATAAACAATCCTATGACTTTTCCCGAAACTTGGGGTAAGCTTTTACGCTCAAGGTAGGGTAACTCCTATTCAAAAGTAGGGTAACCTGTTTACCAAGGTAGGGTAACTATACTTCCTAAGGTAGGGTAACTACCTGCCTTAGGTAGGGTAACTCAGCGGGACTCTCGGACACCTTCCGAACTCGCAGCGTAGACTTTGCCTATCTACCCGGTATACCTTTTCTCGTTCGCAGTCTAAGCACTACCATTTGCTTAGTCCAAATGGTAACCCTTTGGTAGAGTTACTTGACTAGCATAAGCGTAACCCTTCCGGGCTCCGGCATGGGATAAGACTAAGTCTTCTGTAGGACCAGAAGGGTCGTTACAAAGGGCTGATGCACTCTCTAGGCTTATGGACTACCGCCTTGAAGGGAGGTGTAATTCTCTATCAAATTCTACTGAAAGCTTTTTTCGCCCTGGAAAATGGGTAGTTTAACGGGAGCGGGACATCTTGCGACCACCGTTTTTGCAGGCGTGCCAAGGATTCTGTTTACAATTCACATTCCTACGGCGGCTCTAGCAGGTTGCATCAAGGGACAAGGAATACATGAAGATTCTTGATTTGGTTAACGCAGACACCAAGGGGGTTGATCTTAACATTACGATTAAGAAGGACCTACTCCTTTGCAAGAACAGTTGGTACATCATGGCGGATAAGTGGTTAAAGAGTACAATCTTGGAGGCTGAACATGAGGTTCACTTAGCGGGATACTTTGGCACTTACAAGATAATGGAAAGTGTTCGTGTAAACTTCTACTGGCCAAAGATGGATGATTATATTACACAATATGTTCGCACATGTGATATATGCCAGGGCAGTAAGATTGCGTGACACATGAAGTTTGAACTACTTAAATCTATAGAGGTACAACTACAACCATAGAAGGCAATTTCCAAGGACTTCATTGTGGTATTACCAGAGTCCATAGGGTATACGAAAATCTGGGTCATAGTTGATAGGTTCTCGAAGATGGCTCATTTTATACCTTTAGCAACGGAAGTATCTATAGGTGACATAGCCCTTATGTTGCGGATGGAGGTTCGGCGTTTCCATGGGTTACCAGAGACTATCATATCGGATCATGATAGCTGATTTACCTCTAAACTTGGGACTAGGTTGATGAAGTTACAAAGAGTTAAGCTCCATGTTTCCACGGTGTCCCACCCGGAAACTGATGGTTAAATTGAAAGGGTAAACCAGACTTTAGAGCAATTCATTCGGAGTTATTGTGCATATCAGCGGGTGGAAAGGGCAGAGCTACTTCCCTTGGCGGAATATACTCATATCAATTCATTATCGGAATCAACTAAGGTGTCCCCCTTCGCAATCAATTATAGTTATAATCCAGAAAAAAATTTGTCCTAGTTGGTAGCGGAAAGTCAAGGTATACAACAAAGCAGGGAGCTATGAGTTAAGGATTTGGAGGGAACATTGATTGAAATTCGAGATACTTTAGAGAAGGCTCCGGAGAGGCAACGGAACTGGCATGACCAGAAAAGATAGTCAGCACCAGAGTATACCACGTTGGTGGATGTTGATGCAGGTCGGGCCAAGAGGGCCGACCAAGTAATGTTGAATCACAGAAACATATGGACCAAATGACCAATGGAAGAACTTGATCTTCATATGTTGCGACTATTTTTTGTCTTACGAATAGTTGGTTCTGCAGCTTACGAAATTCAACTTCCAGAATGTGGAGGTATATATCCAGTCTTCGATGACAGCCTCTGGGAACCAGATAGGGAGGACTCAACTCCCAAGCGTACATTAGAGGTCCCCATTACCGATATAATAGCTGATGAGCCTAGTAATATCATCGAAACCATCCTTGATAGCCATTAGTACGTGTGGGCTCGCCAGATATTGCGCAAGCGATTAGTCCAATACTTGGTGGCTTGGAAGGGCTACCGTCCTGAGGATAACTCCTGGGAGCTGTATGAGATGTGGGAGGGAACTGGCACACGAGTCGTCGTAGATTTCAATAAATGATACCCGTCTGTAACGACCCTGCTAGATCTAACAGTAGACTTATTCTTATCCCATCCCGGAGCCCGGGAGGGTTACGGTTTGGCTGGTCAAGTAACTCTATCAAAGGGTTACCATGTGGCCTAAGCAAATCGTAATGCTTGGACTGCGAATGAGAAAAGGTATACCGGGTAGGTAGGAAAGTCTACGCTGCGAGTTGGGAAGGTCTCTGAGAGTTCCGGCGAGTTACCCAACCTAAGGCAGGTAGTTACCGTACCTTAGGGAGTATAGTTACCCTAACTTGATAGATAGGTTACCCTACTTTTGGATAGGAGTTACCCTACCTTGAGCATAAAAGATTACGAGAAGTTTCAGGAAAAGTCATAGGATTGTTTATTACGCAAGATTATAAAGAAGGTTCGAATCTGGGCTCAATCGCGTAATACGTTGTTGGGCTATGAACCGAAGAAAATCTTGCCTTGGGCGAACATTGAGAAATCTGAGTCCAACACCCCCCTCTGGCCCCAATGTACAAACCATGCGTCATGGGCCAACTGTAGCGTAGTTGCTGGTTTACTAGTAAAAGCCTATGATTGAAGACGGCGGTTTAATACCATACACATTGTCGCCGTCCTTCCGATCGCAAGCTGTTCACACAATATATGAGGGGGCATGGGGCGACCGAATGGTTACACAAGAAGTGATTCTCGAGTGCATACACCACTGATCCTTATAAACCTACAGTAGTAGGTATGTAAGGTATACGGGAAGGCCGGGAGCCCTCCTGTTAAGTGGTAGACCTTCGACTCCCGTATGTCTCCGAAAGACTGTAAGATGTCTGGAGGTTGTTAGTAAACTCTAGATCATAGTAGTCTTATCTTGACTGTGGTGCTTGTTGTCAGTAGCTACGGGTAGCGCCCGTATAAGCCAATGGCTTAAGTGTCTCATCACGGGAGTCCGTAGACCAAGCTATTGTGTCCAAGACAGTAGAAGACAGTAGACTTTTCAAATGTAATGGCACCATTGAATGGTTGTCTACGAGACTTGCATAGACGAATCCGAATGGGACAGTGAGTTCGAAATTCGACCAGCTGGTCAGTAACCTGTTAGTTTGCCACTAACAGAACCCCAATATGAAGAGTTTTCTGCTGCATTTGATTGCATGTATTAGGATTCCGCATAAAGACTTCACGTCGTATAATGAACTAGTAGAACCGGCTGACATTTGGCTAAATCTTAGCCCGAGGCCCAGAGGAGATGGGCTTGCTCGCGATGCTGGTGAGCAGAGGATTGAGGGAGAGGAGTTGGCAATATGATTCTACTTAAGTATACGCGAGACCTCTCCTCCTAAGACGATCAACTATCCTCCCGAAAACTTATTGAGTAAAGCTGTGGCTTAACGATATTAAGTTTCACCGTTAAGGTTTTCTCTCTTCCATATTTGTTCTTCACTGTGCGTACAAAGACAGCTTCGGTATGGCCGCATCATTGGGATCCATCTTCCCACAGGGAGCCCCCGTTACACATCGAAACCCAGGGATCATAGAGTGGTAGACAGGGGAACTGGAAACAAATGAAAAGGCTAGAGACCGAGGTCGGCCCTAGAGAAGAAAGGGGTAATGTAACAACTCTCCTGGATCTTACTGTAGACTAAGTCTTATCCCATGCCAAAGCCTGGAAGGGTTACGGTTAGGCTAGTCAAGTACCTCTACCACAGAGTTACCATGTGGACTAAGCAAATAGTCCTGCTTAGACTGGGAACGAGAAAAGGTATACCGGGTAGGTAGGAAAAGTCTACGCTGCAAGTTTGGAAGGTCTTCAAGAGTTCCTGCGAGTTACCCTACCTTAAGGAGGATAGTTACCCTACCTTGGAACAGTGGTTACGCTACTTTTGTATAGGAGTTACCCTACCTTGAGCGTAGATGGTTATGTGATGTTTCTCAAAAGGTCATAGGAATGATTGTTACGCAATATTATATAGCAGGTTTGAATCTGGCCTCAATGGGCTAATCTGTTTTTAAGCTACGAACCGTAGAAAATCTTGCCTTCAGCGAACATTGGAAAACCTGAGTCCAATACCCCCCTCTGGCCCTGATGTACAGACAATGCGTCATGGGCCAACTGAAGGAAGTTACTGCTCTTCTGGCAAAAGCTTATGATTGACGATGGCGGTGTGATACCATATACGGTGTCACCATCCTTTCTCCTAGAAGCTGTTTGCAGGATATATGAGTGGGCCGGGAGCGATGAAGTGGTTACACAAGAAGAGATTCTTGAGTGCATACACCACTAATCCTTATACGCCTACGGTGGTAGGTATGTAAGTTATACCGAAGGCTTGGGAGTCCTCCGGTTAAGTGGTAGACCTTCAACTCCTGTAAGTCTCCAAAAGACTGTAACATGTCTGGAGGTTGTCAGCTTGCTCTAGATTGCAGTAGTCTCGTCTTGACTGAGCTGCTTATCATCAGTGGTTGCGGGTAGCGCCTGTATGAGCCAACCACTTAAGTACCTGGTTACGGGAGTCTGTAGACTGAGCTATCGTGTCAAAGACAGAAGTAGACGATAGACTTGTAAAATGAAATGGTACCATTGAATGGTTGTCTATGAGACTTGCATCGACGAATATGTATGTACGAGTGAGTTTGATATTAGACCAGCTTATCCGTACCATGTTAGTTCGCCACTAACTGGACAACGAGGTGAAGAGTTTTCCACTGCAGTTGAATGCATGTATCTGGATACTGCACGAACACTTCACGTTGGATCATGAACTAGTAGAGCCGGCTGACATTCGTTAGAAAGTTTTCCACAGGCCCTGTGGAGATGGGTATGCTCACAATAGTGGTGAGCTTAGCAGTGATGGTGAGGAGCTGGCAATATAATTCTACCTCAGTATAAGCGAGACGTCTTCTCCTAAAATAATCAACTATCCTCTCGAGAACATATTTGAGTAATGCTGCGGCTTAACGATATTAAGTTTCACCGTGAGGGATTTCTCTCTTACATATTTGTTCTTTATTTTGCGTATGAAGAAACCTTCGGTACGGCCGTATCCTTGGGATCCATCTTCCCTCCGGGAGCCCCCGTTATGGAATGTCCCAACCACTATAAAAATATTAATAATTAGACAATCAATTGCACATATTTTCTGCTGTTATCTTAATTTCCTGTACCAGATCAAAACCGTTTAGTTAACTGGAATGCCTCTTTTATTTAAAAAGGATTCACCTTCATAGCAATTTCTCAGAGCTTGATATTTTTTAAAACCAATTGGAATTTGTAAATGGATAAACAAGTCTTTATCCAATATGAATAATATTTCCGAATGTTTAAATATTGTACAGTAGTGGAAAAGGCATTCAAATTATCGTTTTGATTCTTACTGTTAGTTGTGATTTAAACTCTGTAAGATTTCAATAAGACAGTAATCTTAGTAAAATTCTATGATGTTTCTTAACTAGCAAAATCTCAGAGTAGAGCCGCTCTCAGAAGCTAAAAAATGTTATCCCTCACTGAGGGTGCTGCTTCATTAAGTCCTTACATGGTCTACTTGTACATTTTAATATTAATACCTTTCCCAAGTTAAGACTTAAACTAATACTTATTCCTTGATTCTATTGATGAAAAGAACCATAATTAGTACAGTTCATACAGTTTACATACATAAATAATAGGAAAATTTCTGAAAAGAGCTTGATAATCCTGGCTAGGAGGGGAACAGTCTGAGGTAATCTTAAAGAGGAAAAAATGACACATAATCTGTATTATATTCTTACTTCAATTTGAAGTTAATATTTCAAGTTTGTTCACTACTCTATAATGCTAAAAGAACTAGGTAATATTTTTGATATTATAAAAAGACTTAGTAATCCACTTCCTAAGTTTGTTAGATTCTAAGACATGAGTGAATTATATGTAAGAGGTGGTCATGAAGATGGATACTTTCAATATGAAAAATACATTGCCAGTCAATGAAGTATTTTGATCTTGTACTATGAATTGCGATAGAAGCAGGAGTGGTTTTGGAAATTTAGAATATACATATTAAAGTCTAATGATTTAACTTAAATTCATGGTTTAATTGGTTACTTTTTTATTGTGGTTGTAATTAAACATTATGAACAATCTTGGATGATAGCTTTGTTTTTTTTTTAGAAATGCAGCTTAGTCATCGTTTCACGAACACATTTGTCGAATAACTGTAGCTGCTAAGGGGATGTTCTTTACACAATTGAAAAGCCAGTGTCTGGTAGATCCTGGATGCTCAGTATCGGATGTGGTAACACAAGTGAGCCAGTAGAATCTGGTATTGAATCCATTCCCAGCCAGAAACTCGCCCGAACTTCGTCAGTACAATACCACCTTTATAACAGGATGTAGCTGAAGGAATATAGCTACTGGGGGATGTTCATTACACATCTGGAATGGTGGCATTGAGTGAATCGAGAATGATTAGTATTTGACATCACGACCTAAGGGCACTGGTGGAATCTGGCATCAATGTCAGTGCATGCCAAAAGCTTGCCAGAACCTCACTAAAATGACAACCTTTATAACTCGCTTTAGCTCCACCAATAAAGCCAGCCGTAGAACGTTCATTATAACTTTGGAAAGCTGGCTTGAGTGGTTCCAGGATATTCAGTATCAGCTATCATACAAAAAGGGTACCTGTGGAGTCTGCGGTTAAAGTGTGTACATATTCGAACCTGGCCTATTGTTGGAAAATTTAAAAGCCTGCTTTGGTGTTAGGTGGCTCGGTATTCTGCAGTTGAGTAAGTTATGCAGTTCAGTGTCTTGTGAAACTAAGCCTGTTATGAAGCGTGAGGGGAATGTGATGTACAGTGGAGCGTGTTGTAGTAAGGTAAAGGAAGAGGTAATATCATAATAAACTACCATGACTACTACCAAATCATGGCTATTACTTGGATTCCAAGTGGAATGCAGGCTCACATTTGCTCTTTCAATCATGAAGTGCCTAAAATAAACCTTACCCATCCCGCAAAATAAAATTAGCAGATCGTGCCAAGAATCTCAATATTAAACTAGTAACTAGAATACCTGGAAGTGGAATATCACCTGAGCAAGGCAGTCCCGGTTGCATGGATCAGGACGCCAGTAATGGGCCTGATAAACGTACTGGCATTTGGATGCAGAATTGGTAAAATGAATTGTGTGAGCGTTGGCTGGGACTCAGGTAGTTGCCATATTACACCTGGATGTATGGAGCACACTGGCCGAAGAAGCAAAGTCACTTGGGCCCAGAGGCAACTGCAACCTACAAGACAGAAGCAATATGAATGCCAATGTCGTCCTACGCTCCGAGCTGTTTTCTTCTACAATGTAAGCTAAGCATGGGATTTATCCTCCAAAGACCTATAGATTCAGATCAAGAACCTACCCAATTCAAGCATTGGGATCACCGTATTTCTGTAACTATATTTATGTAGTGATTTATGAAGTTAGTTTTTAACCCACAGGGTTTTGGTGGTGCTGAGCAACCTCATGTGGTCCAAGTGCTATACTATTGCTTGGTGCCAAGAAGCGGATTGCATAACATGATAGAATACAAGGACTATTCCTCTTTTTCTTCAATGCCCGCCATCTCACCTCCTCGCACCTTTCAATTTTAAATAAGTTATTCAGACCTATGATCAATAGATCTGGAGTCAGCTAGAGGAAAGCTAATCAAATAATTTGAATGCTCAATGACACTCCTATACAGAAGAATACTGCTAACATACTATATATTAGGGTAGATGCAAGGAACAATCAATCCATAGTGAATCTTATTACACCTCGTTCCAGACTCATAGGGATGGAATCCTGTAAAGTCTTGTTGACAACCTTTCTTAGCAGTTTTCTGCATCGGATACATGGCTGTGCCCCAGCACCTGCTGCCTAGACTTCCCACATATTCTCTTCTAATTCCATTGTAAAGTATTTTCCTTGTTATATTGCGAGCTACACTTGTTTCTTACAAAAAAGGCAGTATGCTAGTGCAATTGGTTACTGTCAGCTAATGCTACTCGACGATTTGCTGTCAAACGGAATTGGTTTGGCAGGACATTGTCCTCGGTCTGCAATCATTTCTGACCATATTCCAACATTGTTCCTATGTCTCTCTCATGTTTCTGGAACAACTGATGACGAGCCGGATAATGTTGCCAGTGAGCTGTGAGAGTGATCTTTCAATTACTGCTCTTTAGCATCATTATCGTGCCTGTAGTCATGTCTATAGTCATGTTGCAGTGCGCATAAACCCATCTCACATATATTTTCAGCCTTGTTTCCATCCAATCAGACAATTGCAATTTCAGCCAGATAGAGAGGCCTCCTCAGGGGTGGTTTGAGCAGGTGTTCATCATTCGGGCCATGATTAGAATATACCAAGGGATCATGTCGGTCCTCGTGAACAGTATTGAACATGAGCCAAGCATGTACTGATTTAATGCTATCAATGAAGCTATAATCTACACCTAATATGGGGGCTGGTGTATCATTAAGCCTGTGGCGACATCCGCTCATAGCTTTAACTCATGCTTTGAAACCTGGTCCCTAGTACATATCTTCGAGAGATAACTGACACCCAGTGTCAGTCACGGAAATCTAACTCAGTGACCTTCATACTATAATGGTAAGGAAAACGCCAATTAATGCAGTGATAATTAGGTACTGTATTTTCTGCGTCACAGGTCTTGAAGGTCGGGCCCGAACAATACATACCATACACAGCCCCACAGTAGAGCTCTCCTATATATTTGGTAATCGTCACTGAACGAAGAAATTAATTATGCAGATTTAATAACCACAGTAGAGCTTGATTGTGCAACTTGAGCTTATCCTATACTAGATCCCGGATGGCTTCTGAGTAGTCTAAGTTAGTGGTATAAGATAACTACAGGACTTTGAACATTAGTAATAATTGTTACTACAAGCGGAGAGAGTTGACTCCAGAAATAGTAAGGTATACTAGTCTAGTAGGTAATACTGATCTACAGTTAATCAAGTCAGTCAGGGATCTTAAGGATGTTATCCTACCCGGGGAGGAAAGTTACGCTACCTTTATTTATAAACTTACCCAACCTAGCGGATGAAGTTAGTCCATCTTTATGGCGAAGTAATAATACCTTGTTTGTAGAAGGTTATATATAGGCTTGTAAGAAGGTATAGTTGGGTTTGTCACAGGAGATTTCATTGGAGGTTTGAATATGGACCTGATCGAATAATTGATATTCAAATTGCTAGTCTTTGGAATTAGTATTTGGACCAAACTTGGAAGAAAGTCAGCCCAATACTGCTCTTTGCCTGGTATGTTTGAACATTGCGTGATAGGGCAGACCTGTAGTAGCTGCTCGTTCCCTAGTTGAACTCTCTGATTGGAGACTGTTGCACAACACCATATAAGTAATTGCTGTCCATCTGATGGAAAGTAATTCCATGGACACCTGAGTAGGCATGGGGAGATGGAATGGTTATAGCAAAGGTTATGCTTCAGTGCATACACCACTGACACTTATGAGTCTATGGTAGTAGGTATATAATATACACCTAGAGTAGTGTTCATTATGGGTCCTCTGGGGACCACCAAGACCCAAGTCTGCAGCCAAAAACGAGCCCTAGCCCGCTCTCCAGCTCCAGGTCGGATAGGTTTTTTGCTCTTTTTTGACGTCCATCCCCAGCCCGCCTCATACCCCAGGTGGGCCCCCACAGATCTTTGGCAGTGCGGGAGGGTAGGGTTGCACCCCAGAAGTAAGGTGGAGCGGCGGGAAGAAAATAGATATTAGCCCCAGGCGCGGTAATGGCAGGACCTCCATGGGCAAAACCCACAACATCCCGTCCCATGACGAACACTACCAGGAGGTGTGAAGGCCCCCAGCTAACTAGTAAACCAGTAACTTACCTATACTCCGGGAGGACTGTAAGGTCAGAGGGTTGATTAGGACTCTAGCTTGCTGTAGTCCTATCTTGGCAGAAGTGATTGGAAGTTAATGGTTTCGGGTGGTACCCATTAACATCGATGACATCAACACCTCTCCTCAGGAGTCTTTGAATCAAGCTATCATATTGAAGATGGTACAAGATTGTTATTATATTGAATTGAAATCAAGATTATTTTTTGTTTAAACGGTACAAAAAACAGGCATACACAGCACTAGCTACGATGCTAAAACAACCCCCACCCGAGATCAGAACTACAACGGCCGAAGAGAAAACCCTTAAGCGAGGCACCGCAAAGGGGTAGAGTAACTGCACCCACCACAAATCCTCCCCATATACAGATAAACCAAAAACCCCTGCAGACAAGCGACAAAGAAAAGTCCCCCAGTAACAGCGAACCAAATTTCAATGTATACCCAAACAATGTAGGAAAGAACCACCTCCTGATCAAAATAAAGGCCCTTAAGGAAAAGCAAGGGGCGCACGAAGGGCCCAGAACGCCTAATCGAGGGATACGGAGAAGGCACCGATTGGAGTAAATCAAATCCTTGACCAGACTGGTAGAGCAAATAGCTAGAGGGAAGGAACCCCAGTCCGCCAAAGTATGGTAACTATGGAGGAGGTGTGGTACTAGTGGAATGTCTCCAGAGGTACCTCGGAAACAACCAGCAGTGGAGGCAGTAAGGTGCCTACTGGGGGCAGTAATGTATCAGCTAAAAATAATGAGGCAGTAGGGTGCCAGCCAAGGAGTATACTGATAACACAGGGTGCCGTTAGGTAGAAAGGTCTGGTAGTAGGGTACCAGCCAATCCAACCGTGGTTGGGAGAGGGGAGGGCTGATCCAGGAGACTACACAACTGGCAGAGTCGTGTTCATGTGTGCACTAGGCCATCTCCGGTGTCCTTACAGGAGGTATCTTACTGCTTCTCTCTTGTTGTCCATTTATTCTCAGAGATAGAGTGTCGCTGAGGAGATGGGACACCACAACCATGCTGTAAATAAAGGATAGTCGGGAAATGGACTGTAGCCTGCGAGAAGACCGGACCCTACTAAAAACCCTGGGGCCAGAGTGAATAGAATCCCTGAGATCTCTTACGGCGAACTCTGATCCCAGCCGTCAGGTGGGTGGAATAGTATATGTTAGGCATATGCATTCCCAACAGCGCCCTCTGGCCCTGATAACCGCCCTCATGGCTCTTGCAGCAACCGGTGTAGTTGCTAGCTAGTAGCAAAGAACGCAAAATTGACGGCCTCCTTGCAATACTGTACAGGTCCTTACTTTCCACCCAACCAGCAGCTCTTCACAGAAGATATGCAAATAGTAGTATGCAGTGCTCAAGCAACTGTAATCTAGTGTACCATACATAAAGTACCTTGATGAATTGAACAACCTGCAGAAGAAAAGGGAAAAAATCAAAATAAAATAGGCAATATGTTGACCAACTACGAATAGTCATAGCACAGCAAGAAGAGACGAGAGTTAAGAGGAGCTTGCTGCATCGTCATCTTACTAGGCAAATCAAAAAAGTCATACAGCACCAAGCCTACCAGCTCTTACATGAAGACAATGGAGTCATGCCTCTTTGTTGTCACAGGAGTCTGATCATAAGGCTGATCATCTCAATAAGACAGGAATGACAGGTATGTTCATATTTGGGCAGCATATTTCAGACAAAGTTTATATGACAAAGGCATCGATAACTGTTGACTGGCAGAGTCTTGCACACCCTCTGTTACGGTACCTAGCTAGCCTTCGTAATACTAAATATATTCGTGACAGGTAACAACCTGA
>QLOI01003574.1:8608-23897 GCA_003313605.1 Tuber umbilicatum | reverse complement strand
TTTTACGTAGAATGATTCTCTTTTATCTTCACTTTTGCACTCAGAAACCAGTTTTATTCCCCCGTCATCACCTCATCATGTCACCGTCACTTCTACCTTTGGTCCGGGTACTTGTTTCTTCCAACCTGCAGATCTTCTCTTTAATTCTGGCCAACTTAGTATCTCAATGCAACGACAGGGTTGCTTGGAGAACTCGATTTTTACATCCATACCCGAGTAGATAACACGAATGGGTCAATTACCTTGCAATTCAAAGACATTTCATGCATTTTTTTTTTTTTTTTTTTTTTTTTTTTGAAAAAAAAATCCGAAGTCAAAGAAAAGTTTAGCCCACAATGTCGTGATACCAAATGGCATAATCCCCGGGCCTATCGCACAGTACGAGGTCGCCCTATTACCGGTACCAATCCTTTCAAATCTTCCCAGGAACAACAATTCAGAATACGCACAAAATGCGCGGTCAAGCCGCAATCTTCCCTATCGGATTTGCCGTCATCTTCGGGGTTCTCAATGGTTCTTCCTCCAATGAATAACTCTTCTTACAATCTCTTGACAAAAGTCTTGGTGGAGCGAAGCTTCACTCTGGCGGAGATTACAATGCTACTATGGGTAAAGGTATTCTAAGTACTGCACAACTAGTGACCTGTGTAGTGAGGGGCCTGCTCAAGAGGGAAAGAGAAACCTTATTTCACCAAGACTTTTGTCAAGTGAGTACTTTCTTTATGATGGCTACTAACTTGCGCAGGCATAGCTATTTTCCAGCCACTCGTGGTGGAACAAAGGCTCAAGACACTTCGAGAGCAGTCAATCCCCCAACCCCCAAACTTGATTACAGCGACTGATTAGGAGTAGGAATGGGATTGCGGATCATGCGGCCGACGAGATTTCACCATCCGATAGTCAGAAGAAATTGCCGGTTCGTTTAGAGGTTGAAGCAAACAAGATAGGGAACAAGCAGATGAAGGAAACAGAGGCCACGGGAATGCCGAACTCGACTCTTGAGACAAGATCTGAGGGGGAGGTGAAGCCCATGAAGGCTCCAGCCAGTTGGTATCAATTTTGGAAGTGAGCCGTGGGGTCCGTAATGTATTATATGGTCTATTGGAGGATCAACAGTTGAATTGGTATTGGTTATCCAGTTAACAAGGCGTGTTTTGGTGCCGTAAGGTTTTTTGAACAAAGGATCTTGCTAAGCTCTTAGCTAACGTTTAAAGCAATTCCCATATTATTTATAAAAACATCCATTCACCTATGCTTAATCCCTTTCATGATGCCGCCTACGCCGTCGCCTACTATCATCCCTTCTCATTGGGAGATCTGACCTCCTCCTTCTCCCCCGCGGCGATTCTGACTGCCGTCTACCCTCCTCACCGCCTTCACTTCTTCCCCTCTGATGTCCCTCTCGTGAGGGTGATCTCGACCTTCTGCTTCTCTTCCTCTTCTCTTTATTACCTCGTTGCACATATCGTAACTTAATTTCACACTCTTCGCAAACCCTCGCAGTGACAAGAGCCTGCTTCTTCTCCCCGTGCTCGGCATATTCAAAATTAAGTTCAACACTCCGTAAGCCACCCTCTTGGTCGGGATTCTCATCCAGTGTGCTACGGTGATTCCGACATGACAGATTTGCACAGGAGAACTGGCCCTTTCCATCGAGCACTTCCTGCTTGGTTCGCCATCTCATGGCAATCTACCGTATCAATATTAGCGTAAAAAATCACAAAGTGGAAATAAAGGGAGAAGAAACCTGTTTTTCTCGCCATCTTGCCAGCTCTACCATTGCAAACTCCTTGAATAATTTATCATAATAGCTTTTCGCAAACCTCTTTCCTTCCGTATCCGCTTCCTCATCGGTCCGGATGAACTGGTGATGATCCTCCAAGATGTCGCGTTCGTTTTTGTATTTCGCTGGTGTGGGAACGGTTCCACCGTAGTAAGAAACGTACGCCGAAGCAGCTTGTAAATGTCGAGCATAGGCAGATGTAGCACCAGATGATTGAGTAAAAGCTCTGCTTGCCGGGGGCATTGTGATTTGGTGCTGAGAAGTTGTCTCCCTCCCTTCACAAGAAAGCTCGAGGAAAGATGCAGATGCCTGTGGTCTCCACGTGGCACGGAAGAATTCATTTAGTCTTGGCGCCAAGGTCGAAGGAGGGGAAGGGTATTTAAACAGCAGCATTCATTGCCCCCCACCGCTCTTCATTGCGCGCGTGTTACTTGTTAGCCACAATCTCCTCTATCGGCCAAACGAGCGTCAAACCGAGCAAAGATCAATGGAATTTCTTGAAAGTTCGCTGTGAAGTGGACGTCTTGGGGGAATTGACTGCCCGGCCTTCCGGGTGATTGGATGCTCTCCGTTGAGAATTCACACACTTCTATAGGTAGGGTCAGGCTTCTGATGCCCATTGGCTGTGAATACCTCCCTACCAGTAGCCGAGAAACAGTGGAGAGAGATAGTATACGGTACTTCATCTGGGAGAGACTGTTACATGAGCCTTTGAAGATAGTGTTGTATGATAGCCCGGATCTCTAAAAACAATGCTCTTGCACGAGTTTCGGGGGCGGATGAGAGCTGCTCTTGAAAAAACTTTGGTCCCTAATCCCCCTAGCCCAGTTTAGCATGCTGCTCTTACATCATCCCCCGCAGCTCTGGCGGGGTTGCCAAAGTGTGTCAGCTTGTGAAGAGCTCCAGGAACAAACTCAAAATACAACTATCCCCCTATCGCTTCAACCATCGTTCATTCAATCCTCAAACTCGACATATTTCCCCACAGTACCCCAAACCTTTCGCCTTCGACCCTCTCCCCCGCCCCGCCATGCCCATCACAAGAAGTATACCCCAACATTTTATGATTTTCCCGATAATACCTAACATTCCCCAGAAACCATTTATGCTGCACAGCCTTCTACCCAGCGTGCGAGGCCAACCCATCTTTCAACAGATCCCAACGGTGAACGTCTAGCATACGCTGTATGCGTGCCTCCCCGTACTTCTGGAGAGTTAAGCTGACCCTACTAGTCTGGAAAATCAGTTTTCCTTCGCTCAATCGATGACACCTCTCTCTCTACCCAATACACCGGACATACCAGTACGGCGAATGTGGCCCGCTTCTCGCCCAGCGGCTATTACATTGCATCGGGTGATTCTTCGGGCATGGTGCGAGTTTGGGATGCTGTGGGCCCAGAGATGATCACCAAGGGCGAGTTTGGGATTATATCCGGCCCCATCAACGATATTGCTTGGGATGGGGAAAGCAAGCGTTTGATTGCTGTCGGGAACGGCAAAGAGCGGTATGTTTATTCTTCATTCCATTCAACACCACGTTGTTGATTGTGGTTAGCTTTGGCCATTGCATCACGTTCGATACAGGAAACTCTGTTGGCGAAATCCTTGGCCATTCCTCTACAATTAATTCGGTCTCCATCCGACAATCACGTCCCTACCGAGCTGCTACAGCTTCGGACGACCATAATGTTGTCTTCTTTCATGGGACCCCATTCAAATATAATAAAACACTTAATAGCCACCATTCGAATTTCGTCCAAGGTGTAGCCTTCTCCCCGGATGGAGAGCACTTCGTTTCCGTGAGCACGGACCGCAAGATTATTTTGTACGATGGTAAAACGGGGGAGTTTAAGACAGAAATTGCCTACGGAGATGCCGCCCACAGAGGAGGTATCTACTCAGTCTCTTGGAGTAAGGATTCAAAGAGATTTGTTACCGCCTCGGCAGACCAGACAGTCAAGGTCTGGGACCTACAGTCCGAGAAGAACTCGCACACATGGAGGTCTGGGCCAGAGGGAACGAGCATTCCTGACCACCAAGTTGGAGTTGTCTGGACACCCAGAGCTGATAACACCATCATCTCACTATCACTATCGGGAGATCTGAACTACCTCGACTTGAACTCTGACCGACCAAAGAGGGTAGTTACTGGGCATCAATCATCCATCGGCGCAATGACAGTCACTGGAGAGACAAAAACCCTGTTTACTGGGGGCCTGGATGGGAAAACCTGCGGGTGGGATCTGACAAAAGGAACTGCGGATTCATTGGATGGTGCAGGCCACACGAATAGTGTCTGTGGCTTCTCTTCGCAAGATGAAAGGAGATTGGCTTCGATCGGACTAGATGACTTTATAAGGCTTATTGATGTTGGGGCCAAAGTATTCATGTATGCTTCTGTGAATCATAAATATGAAGTAGACTAATGCGGTAATAGTGGGACAAACCATCATTGTGACTCGCAGCCTAAGGGCTTTACTTGGCTAACATTGAAGGGGGAGCAATTTCTGGTCATTGCAACAGAAAAGGGAATCCTTCTGGGTAAGGTTACCACCAAACTCAAAGTCAATGAGGTGTTGCAACAAAATTACACCCCCACTCATATTTCTGGCTGTCGAGATAAGGGTATTTTTGCCGTCAGTGCTACAGACCAAACGATCCATATATATAGCGTTTATGAAGAGGGGCCGGACGAGCAAAGGATTAGTGAAGGGAAAATCCTGAAGGACGCTCAAGCAGCGCCGACATGCCTTTCTTACTCACCCTCGGGAAAGTATCTTGCGGTTGGGTTCTCATCGGGAAAGATCATCCTCTACGACGTGGACGAGGACTACACAGTAAAAACCACCCGTTGGTCGTTTCACACGGCTAGGGTGGCGAGTATCACCTGGAGTGTGGAGGAAACCCACGTCGCCTCGGGAAGTCTCGACACGAACATCTATATCTACAGCGTTGCGGCTCCAGGAAAGAATCAATCAGTCAAGAATGCGCATATGGGAGGTGTAACTGGCGTTGACTGGGAGGGATCGGATGGAATTGTCTCGGCTGGGGCGGATGGAACTATCAAGAGGTGGGAGGTTAAGCTTGAATGAAAGGGGTCTCCAATTGTTTCGCTAGTGGGTGATACCGAGTTGGATAAACTCTGAGCTTCTGCTCATAGCAATTTCCGTAGCTGTTAATCCTTAGGCAATTATATTGTTTTGTTCCTGGGTCCGTATTCACCACTTATATCTTGCTGTACCCTAAGAGGCTGGCTACCACTACTCGTAAAATGTGGAGAAGGAATAAGGTCCAAGTTAGAGTGGTAGTCAGTCACCTAGCTAGTCGAAACTTTGCTCCAGGACACATCCGAAGCCATACAAGTATCATAGGACATCCCCTACGGTATCGCAGGAATCTGGAATGGATTTAAAGGTTGTTTTGGCATACTTTCTCGTTAAAATCTAGAAAATCAGCTCCTAAATTTAGGGCTAAACTCTGAATTCTCAAGATTTGACTATCATACCCCACTCCAACCTAGAGTAGGTTTCCTAGGTTCTACCCCTCCTCCCGACCTAGATTTGAAGACTTGAAGAATTTAGAAGTCTAGAAACTTGTATACAATTGATCAATAGGTCAGCCATATTTCTCAATACACAAAATAGGGAGCTGGAAAGCTACTACGAGATACAACCCTATAAAAAATCATTTCTTCCCCGTATTTATCAGGTTTCACATGTGTACTGTACAGTACAGTACTTTCGTTCTACTGCAATAACCATAACCTAGAAATTTAGAAAAATTTACTAGTCTTTTCTACGGGAATGGCCTGTGATCCAGATTTTTCTAAATCCTACGCGAAGCCCTCCATTATGGGCTATGCAGAATTCCGCCGATACCCGAGTGATAAGCTATGCCCTGAATTCGAAGTGAAACACGGGTTGGTGTGTGCATGAGGCTTAAGCCATGTAAGAGAACTTTCAACGGCTGCACCCAACCAAGCAACTCAACCCCCCATCAAAAGCTGTCAACAACACGACTTCCCCGCGTCGGCTAACTTTAAGTTAAGGGGGGGGTGTGAGGCTACGAAGTTTCGACAACAGAATCACAGCTCTGCTTCACCATCTCCATCATGTCTGACTTTCAAATCGGAGATCATGTCGACGCGAATGGCCAGCATGCTATCGTGCGTTTCGTCGGCGAGACTTCTTTTGCTGCGGGGGAATGGCTAGGGGTTGAACTAGATGTCCGCGAGGGGAAGAATAACGGAACAGTTCAGGGGCAGTGGTACTTTGACTGCGAGGATCGATATGGCATTTTTTTAAGGCCATCCATGGCAAGACTCATGGAGCGGCCAGCGGTCGCTCCCATGAGGAGACCTCCGCCTGTTATTTCGCCCCCCCCTCCGAACACTAGGATTGGGGGTAGGCCTTTGAGCTTGAGGGTATAATTCTTGTTGATCAAAATTCTTAGTGATAATGGGAGGTTGTGGATTAACTTAATGGCTAGGCTCCGGCGTCACCGACTAAAGGAGTCTCACCAACCAATGCATCTTCATCGGGTTATAATACACCACGTACCGGTACTCCGACCATGAGTCGACCCGGCTCGAATTTACGGGGATCTATTAATGGGAGGCCGGGCTCCATGGGCCCACCTCCAAATCTTAATAAGCCGCCTGCCACCACCAATATGGGAATGCCTCGACGCCAATCCACAGTGAACTCAGTAGCACTGTCCCGGACCGGCTCCAATTCTTCCTCAGCGAGCGCTTCCGCCTCGAAACCGCCGCACGCCAATAGGCTTTCATTAAAATCAGCAAGTTTATCAGCACTAGGGATGGCGGGGAAGAAGTCTAGTGCTGTGAGCACTTCTTCTGAAAGAAGCTCGCCGGAGGGGAGCTCTACAGCTGCGGCTGGAGGTGCATTAAGGCGGACGAGAAACGATAATGATTCTAGGGTGTCTCCGGGACCCGGGAGACGATCTTCGGTTTTGGGTAGGCCTGGAGGCGCTCCATCGGCCAGGGTTGGCGCAGCGGGACAGCCACTTAGTCCTGCAACCCCTGGTCCCACCGCCGCAACTAACGCTGGGGCTATGGCGGCATTGTCCAGGGAGCTTGAAGATTCGAAAAGCACTATCAAGGTGATGGAGAAGAAGAGAGTAGAAGATAGGGATAAGCTTAAGTCACTTGAAAGAGTGCAGGCTGAAAGAGATAAATTCGAAACTATCATCCATAAACTGCAAGGTCGGATATACATTCCCTTGTGGCACTACTTGTGATTTGGGGGAATCGTGTACGCTGACAATGGCCACTATAGCAAAATATCAACCTCAACAGGTGGAACTCATCGACCTGCGAAAGCAGCTCAAGGAGATCCGGGGAACAATTGGAGAGATGGAAAATATCAAGCAGGACAATGAATTGATGGTGGAGATGGCAACTCTGGACAGAGAGATGGCAGAGGAACAAACCGAGGCCTTGAGGGCAGAGTTGGAAGCTGTCAGGGGGAAAGCGGAGGAACTAGAGATGGAGGTTGAGATACTACGCGAGGAGAATGCTGAGCTCAGTGGGGAGATGACGCAAGAGGAAAAGACCAGTGCCGGCTGGCTGCAGATGGAGAAGCAGAACGAACGTTTAAGGGAAGCGTTGCTAAGGCTTAGGGAAATTACTTCGCAAACGGAGACGGAGCTGAAAGATACTATCAAATCTCTAGAGGAGGAAAATACTGAGCTTGCTGTCTATAAGGAGAATTTTGAGACGGCTAAAGGGAAATTAAATGCCTCGGAGGCTGCAGTCGAAGATCTTAGACAGCAGTTGGAAATGGCGGAGGGTGCAGAGCAAATGCTGGAGGATCTCACTGAAAGGAATCTCGCGATGAGTGAACAGGTCGAGGAACTCAAGGCAACCGTTGAGGACTTGGAAAGTCTGAAGGAAATAAGTGATGAATTGGAGATTAACCATGTCGAAACGGAAAAACAGATGCAAGAGGAGCTCGATTACAAAGATCTTATTATCACTGAGCAGATCCGAAGGATTGGACAGTTAGATTCGAGTAATGAAGAAGCTGAATATACTATTACTCGATTCAGGGACTTGGTTACAAACTTGCAAGGGTACGCTTTTGCGTTCGTTAATTGGATGAATCAAGTACTGATGGTATTGCTGAAAATAGTGATCTCGAGGATATGAGAGCTTCGCAACAAATTACTGAGACCGAGGCCGAAGAACTGACGCAACGATCACGGTCTATGATGGACATTAACATGAAGCTCCAGATCACTGCTGCCAAGGCTCAAAATAAGACTATCGATTTGGAGTTGAGACGCTTGGAGGCTGATCAAGCGATGGAGCAACTCTCTATCGTGCAGGTAAAAATATTGGGTATTGAACTGTTGGAAGATTTGCTAATGGTGTTAGATGTTCCTCCCCGAAGCCTTTCATTCAGAGCGTGATTCCATTCTGGCTTTGCTCCGGTTCAAGCGTGTCTCGTTCAAGGCTCAACTATTGCAGAACTTTGTTAAAGAACGTCTTACCTCTCAACTTGGACAAGCTTCTAGTAGCCAGGAAGATACTATGATGGCCGCTTGTGATATGTGTGATAAATTAACATGGGTATCAGCTATGTGTGATCGATTCATCAACTGTATCAGTGGATGCAGTGTCGCACAGTTCTCTAGATTCCAAGGCGCATTATACGAACTTGACCCTGTTGAGAGGGCACTTAACGGGTGGATCGAAGGGCTTAGAAAAGATGATCTTAAGGAGAAACAATGTGTTTCTGAGCTCCAACGGTATGTTTAACTATATTAGGTTTCCTGAACTAAATGCTGACCTAATCATGAAGAACTATGGCTTTGATGTCTCATTTGGGGGAGATTCATCTCCAGAGTGACCTGGAAGGCTTTGCAAGTGATATTCATATGCGTGTCACTTTGATGCAGAGCTACATGGAAAATTCAGCAACTGCTCTTTCCCATGTTAGAACAATCGTCCAGGATAAACTACCGGGTACCCCGGAAGAGGACGAAGAAATCGCATCCAACTTTTCCAAGCGATCTGATGCGGTGATTTCTCACTCTCGCAGTGCGAAGGTTGTTGTTGGCAAAATCCTTCGATCTCTCAATGACTTTCAGCAAAGGTCGCTATCTTTGACACAGGATAAGCTCTCGCAATTTGAGGCCTGTGAGGAGGCAACCAAGAAGCTCGCTGATTATGCACGTGAGGTTGGTGATGACGTTTACGCAATGCTATACTTTGATAATACCTCTGGAGCTCCAACATGGGTGGATCTTCAGAACACTCTCTTCAAGACTACAGAAAAAGTGTTGAGGGTCGCTGAAAGCGATATCTTTGGTGCTTTCGGGAAGGAGTTGAGGATTTTGACGAACATGCTGGTGGAGCTTGGGAGCACCGCTGCGGATATTGATATGACTGCAGAGTGTGGGTTTCCCCATTCTTCACATCCACTTGAACCATTGCTAACTAGACCTTTAACAGTTGAAAAGCTACCCGCCCCATGGGTAGTAAGGGCACAGGAGCTTAAGATGACAAAGGTGGTATCGATTGACGCGGAGGAGGAGATCAGACGTTTGAAGGACGACATTCTCGAACGTGCAACACAAATAAAACTTCGCGTATGTGCAGTGGCTTCCCTTCTCTTCACGATTGCAATACTAAGACCTATTTCTAGGACAAAACCCTCGAAGAGTCCGCCGTCAAAATCGAACTTCTGGAATCCCGCATGCGTAATGTGACCAAGCAAAGCGAACGCATAGAAGGGCTCGAGAGGCAAGTCTCAGCCGGCGTCGTCCGCGAAACCGACTTTGCGGAAGCCGTCGATAATCTAAACGAAGAGATAGCGATTCTGGAGGCCGAAGTCGCCGAGTGGAAAAAAGCGGCCAACGAAAAACGCGCAGTCGGCGAGATTGACAAGATTGGTGCTGAGCGCGCAGTTGCAACCGCGAAGGAGGTGGACTCGCTGAAGAAGGAGATTACAGCATTGACTGGGGCTGTAGCTTTCTTCCGGGAAGAAAACGTTAGGATTAAGAACGCGGACTTGCTCGCTGCTGATTCGTGGCTTCTCGAACCCCTGCTCTCCCGACCAGACGTGAAGGAGGTGGAAGAGTACGAAACAGACCTAGCAGCCGAAGGCCAGGACGTATTTGCAGAATTGATGCTCCTGGCAACAGAAAGCAAAGTCGTGGACCTCACACAGACGCCGGAAAATAGGAAGGCGTGGAGACCGGCGAGGAGCACCCCTAAATACCACTTCCTGGAGCAGCGAGAGCATTATGAATCTCTAGCGTCATGGCGCGATGACGTGATCTCCCGAGCACTGTACCATGATGCGGCGAAGGCGAGCATTCGTCCCCGAAAGTCAAAGAGTACTAAGGGCGTGTTTGGCGCGAGGGTTAACGTTTTTGTTGACCAGGGGCTCGTTGGCAAGGGGGGGGAAGTGGCGGAAGTGGTGATTCACGAACCGGAGGGGTGGGAGGAGTTTCGAGAGACAATGGGGTTTTCTTGAGCGGGCAAAGACCGGGGGGGGGGGGTGTACCGTATATGATTTGTGATGCTAGATGGATGGGAGGTGGTTGGGGTGGAAGATGCCCCACGTTTGCTTCCTTTTCTCTTCATGCTTAAGTTAATCTTTAGTGCTTGGGATAATGTTTGGTGTTTGGGTGAGTTGTAGTTTTCCCTTCTTTTATATTATCGGATTATCTTTTTTTTTCTATGATATCTCTCTTCCCCGCTTGGCTATTTCACTCGAGTTGATGGAGGGATTGGTTGCGCATGGGAGGCGATAGCGTGTTTGATGATAGACCTATTTCTTCATCTGGGAGATGCACTGAATATCCTTTAGCGGTGGTAGATGGATATTTTGTGAATAGTATTAAATATTTAAAAGTATATCGGGGCTACCCCGCGCATCTCATATCACACAATCCACAATCCACTACACTCCCAGAAGCGCTTTTCTGTGCAAGTGTGCTAGGACTTTGTGTGATATAAAGAATCGGAGAAGTGGTCGAGAGGCTACCCTAATCACGGCCCATCACTCGACGTCGCTGTTGGACTTAGTCCTTATCCGCCGCACAGAGTTAGATGTCGGAATAAGGGTATCACTACTGCGTCATGTTGGAAAGGTGGCCTGTTTGGTGTAGGACACAGTGTCCAGTGTGACTGCTCAGTCGATGTAGTATATTAGTATCTCTTCTCACTTTGTATTTGAAAATCAAGCTTCTTCTCTCCTACTCCGGGGAACACACACATTCACAGTCGCTAGGAAGTGCAGTACCCTCCTGGCTATGGAACAGAACCCAAGTAGGGGGATTCCAAGCCACCGCTATTCCACGGATTCTCTTGCAACTGACTTTGAAACAAGCTGGAGAAATAGCCGAGCGGCAGGAATGTACAGTAATCGTGATCTTTGCAGGTTTTTGTCCCCAGCGCGGGTGAGGTGGTACCGTAGGTGTTTGGAGCGTTTAAGGCTAGCCAGTTATTGCGAATCTCTTGCATACAGTGCTAGCACGGAAACCCTGACATTGGCGGGTATCCATCATACCGTGCCGGGCTCTTGGAAAGCGGTCTGTCGTGATTCAAAAATCCATTTCCCCCCTCCATTTTTCATCGATGGGATCTTCATTATTAACGCCCGTTGTACCCACCTGCCCGAAAACTCCAGTCACCTCACTCTTGGGTATTCACCACTACCAGGTAACACCCGCGAGGTGTGAATTCTCGTTCACTCCTTGCGGGACTCTGGTCCGTTTTGTACATTTTCCATTTGGCTTTCACAGGTTTTCAATTCTTCACGCGGGCAGTGGCTGTTGGCTCCTTGGAAGAGAGTAAGATAATCGCATGCCCCCGGAGGGGTGATGGGGGGATTAGTTCGTGAGTGGGGGGGTCTACTGGAAAGGTTGGGATGGGTGGAAAAAAAATACCCCTGGAACGTAAAGTGGATTGGCTGCGGCAGCTGAAGTTTCTTTATGTATATGGTGATATATGTAGTCCCAGGCAGCAGCTTACTAGTGCTTGGATCGGAGGGGCGTTGCTGGTATTGAAACTCGTTGATTCTATCTTGGCTGCTCACCCACTTCGAGTGATGGATCCACATCAACGCTGCCATCTCAAGTCCTGACTTATCCCCATTGTGCGCCTGTATCCATTCCGCCGTAGCGCCGTGTGCATCTCCTAAACCCAGCCCGTCTGTCACGCGTTGCCCTTTCATTATACGCGATAGATTATTGATTCATATAAAAGAACTTACAGAAATCCGAATATCTATCTACGGTGGGATTCTCGGGATCGCTCCTTCTGCGCACATTTCCAAAATACTTCCGGGTTTTCTTTATAGCCTCTGCCTCAAAATTAAAGCCCATCGCACCCGGGTCTATGTCCTCGTCCAGTCCAGCGGCGATATCTGGTGGTACCATCCCTGCCAGGCCCTACAGATCCACTTACCACCCGCCCGGGAAGACGGGTTTCGATCCCAGCCCGAACGTGGAGCCCCAGTCATGAACATCCGAGTGCCTAGGAATTTCTCGGCGGAGGGGTAGTTTTTCAGATAATTGAGAAGTCCAACTCGATGTTCTCCTACACGTTCGCCCAGAGTGCCGGTGCATACAAACGTGCCTTTCAAGGGCGTGACAGCCCGTAGCACAATACCGGGAAGCCGCCGACCTCGCCCACCAAGGAACCTCCTATAGTCTTGAAATATCTGGACTACTTCCCCCAGAGCATTTCCAGCCTGCTAATAATCTGTTCCAGAAGGGAACCCGCATACACGTCAAAGACTGCTCCTTTCGAACCACGAAGTCAAAGTGAGGACACGCAACGTTGGCGTTCCGTCCTCGAACTGCCTACTAAGTTACCGTACTAGTGAATTGGCATCACAGCTCATTAGCATCGGCTCTCTTTTTTCCCTCCTTAAGGACTGCCCTTATTGCCTGATGCGGACTTACCGGCCCACTGATCTCCGATACTTGAGTTGGGTTATCCGATCCATCTTCCCTCGAGTAGTGGAGATAGCCAGGCCAGGGTTCCGGGCTTGTCGTTGGATTAATAATAGGATGATTAATGCTTGGGTCGGAAGAGCAGGTATTGATGGCGAAGGATCAAGACATTTTTTGGCCCCAGGGTCTCGTAGGGACAGATTGAGTAAGTAGGTCGATTGAGGGAATTCCTAGCAGGTGAAGAGAAGCGGGGTCCATACCGGTAGATGTTGAAGAACCTCACCGGCTTGAGGACCGTCCAACCGAGCCACCCAAAATCCGTGAGACCGATGCCATCATGTGGCTAGGTGCTCATATGCCCAACCGTTTTTAAAAAGAACCACCATCGCATGCCATCCAGATCCAAGCAAAAATGCCAAACTTCTGTGGTATGCAATATCGGTCCTTTTTAAAAAAACGCCTCAACAATGTAGTACGAGTATTGGTCGAAGGACACACACACCTGCCGTGGAATAAGTGAGAACCTATCATTGCTCGAGTACAATACTCGTGGCACCGAAGCGTTTTTAAAAAAAGAACTGCGATTGCATATTATCAAAATTTGGGGGTTTTTTTTTTTTTTGCTTGGATCTAGGTGGTACAATGCGGTACCGCCGGAACAGTCAAATGGCGCGTGGAGCAATAGGCGAGCGAGATTACGGGGGAGCTATACCCCCCTTGGGTTAGACTTTGACGATAATCTCCCGCAAGACCCCATTTCCGCTAAAAGCGTTTTACCGTTTCGGGGGAAAGAGTCGCCTGAAAGAGGTTTACCCTCACTTACCTCTCGGGCCCTACAGGCACTCTCCTTGACTTCTCCAGCGCCATTTCCGGGTGGATCAAATGTTGCAGCAGTTCTTTCGAGCGCTTCGACACTGCGAGCACGGCACGAGGTTGGAGGACTCGCGAGCGGGTCAACATCCCGAGTGCTGGCTGGGCAAGTAAATTTACACGGAACAAACACCCGTTCACACAAATAAATGGGTTTTCTCCCAATTAATGCGCACAAACTCCTTACCCTGTCCTATCATAGTCCGACAGTACCGCGTCGTGGTTACTCGAGTAGACGTTTCGTACAGCATGCACGCATGCATGCTATCTGTGCTACCGACACGGTCTGACAGCGAGTGATACTCCGAGCATCGCCACGAATCCCACCAATGACGGAGGAGAGAAACCGCACGACATCCCTCTTCCACTTCTCACGTGGTCCTCGAGCACTGTGACTACGAGTAGGCGCTGTAAGCCAGATATAACCCCCCACCGATCGGATCCATTTCCTCCTTCTGCTGTAACGCCACCCCCCCCCCTCGCGAAACCTGAAGCCAGGAGGAAAAAGAAAAAGAGGCACAGAAAACAAGCACAAACTTTCTGGCTTGCTGAGAACCCCCACAACCGATCTGTCGGCTCATGGCGGAGATCTGACACGCATAAAGGAAAACGTGGAGAGGCAGAAAGGGCTTTGGGCTGAATGAAGCTCTGCAGAGGCTTGTATGTACAATAGTGTTCGACATCGTCTTGTCAGAAGCTTAGAACTCGCCTCGCAAAATGCAGTTTGAAAACACAGAAATGAACCGGCCCGTTAGATCGTTTCCGCCTTATAGAGGTTTCGAGGAAGCGAGCAAGCATCTGCGATAGAACCGGATTCACCGGGGGATAACTTGACCTTCCCCCATCCTCCGCTTTTTAACAACACCCGCTAGAGTTCGAATCGCTCGCCAGCACGATAAGTCAATTCAGTGAGGGTCCCCCTTTACAGGGCATGTGCTGGAAAGTTTGGTCAACCTGGTTCCGAACCCAACTGGGTCCTCCTTCTCTCCTCGTTCATATTAATTGCTTCTTGACCTGCCTAGCGCTGACCCAGTCTGCACATCACCGCTAACGAAGTGGATACGGTACGAGGTGTTCTCTCCTACTCTGGTATGACACTGCGGCACGGATATCGGTGATGACCCGGTCGAACTGAACCTCGAGGGCGGGGGAGAAGATGGGTTATAGTATGATACTAGAAAATAGGCTAACTAAGGGTGTCCCCCGGTATTTTTCGGTACGACGAGTACCGTATCCTGTTACAAAAGGAATAGATATATATATAAGGAATAATTGTGATAGCAGGAAAAAGAAAGGGAATAGGGCATGGTGATCGCTGATCACCTGTATGTGTTTGCTCCAATTGGTGCGAACACCTGAGAGTAACAAGGGAATTACAAAAGGTTATGCAGTACTTACATTAATGGAGAGCAGAGGTAGAAGTAGGATGGGTGAGACTACCAAATATACCAACTTGAATCAAACTCAAAGACACAAACAACCCCAAACTCCCAACATCTCACCAGATAAAAACTAAAGAAAAGAAAACACTGAAAAGCGATATAAAAAAAAAAAGTTTCTCATTTTTATTCCCCCCCCTCCTCCCTCCTCTCACTTCCCAACCACACTGCTAAAACTCCTTGATAAACCCCGGCCTAACTTCCGTCTCCTTCAGCGTCAAAAACCTCTCCCCTTCCCTCCACCCCCCAGCGGCCTTCCCTCCAC
>QLOI01003570.1:0-14587 GCA_003313605.1 Tuber umbilicatum | reverse complement strand
TCAAGACAAGACTACTACAATCTAGAGCTCGCTAACAACCTCCAGATATCTTACAGTCTTTCGGAGACATGCGGGAGTCGAAGGTCTACCACTTAACCGGAGGCCTCTAGGGCTTCCGATATATCTTACCTACCTACTACCGTAGGCTTATAAGGATCAGTGGTGTATGCACTCGAGAATCACTTCTCGTGTAACCATTCGATCGCCCCATGCCCCCTCATATATCCTGCGAACAGCTTCCGGTCGGAAGGACGGCGACAACGTATACGGTATTACGCCGCTGTCTTCCATCATAGGCGTTTACTAGTAAGTCAGCAACTTCCCTACAGTTGGCCCATGACGCGTTGTCTGTACATCGGGGCCAGAGGGGGGTGTTGGGCTCAGATTTCACAATGTTTACCCAAGGCAAGATTTTCTCCGGTTCGTAGCCCAACAACGGATTACCCAATTGAGGCCAGATTCGAACCTCCTATATAATCTTGCTTAACAAACAATCCTATGACTTTTCCCGAAACTTCGCGGAACCTTTTACGCTCAAGGTAGGGTAACTCCTATACAAAAGTAGGGTAACCTGTTTACCAAGGTAGGGTAACTATACTCCCTAAGGTAGGGTAACTACCTGCCTTAGGTAGGGTAACTCGCCGGAACTCTCGGAGACCTTCCGAACTCGCAGCGTAGACTTCCCTTCCTACCCGGTATACCTTTTCTTGTTCACAGTCTAAGCATTACCATTTGCTTAGTCCACATAGTAACCCTTTGATAGAGTTTCCTGACTAGCCTAACCGTAACCCTTCCTGGCTCCGGCATGGGATAAGACTAAGTCTACTGTAAGATCCAGCAGGGTCGTTACAGCTGGGCCGTGTTCAGGGGGACTTGGGACGGGGAGGGTTGATGTTAAGGAGTTACGGGGTCGACTGAGGTTGGCCTTTGCTGAGGGGCATCAGGGATGACCCGGTTTTTAGGAAGCTGGGCGGCCTCTTGCAGGGCAGCCCTCGTCAGACAGGCAGGAGAAGATGCCGGGTGTTTGTTGTTGCAGTTAACGCAGAGGGAAGGAGTCGCAATACAGCAGTCAGGGACCACCTTGAGGTTACTTGGTTTGGGGCGCGTATCCTTTGCACACCTGTGCTCAGCCCCGGAGTGGGGCTTTGCACAGATGGGGCATGTGTGGTGGTCATCCTTGCAACGGGGTTTTGAGTTGCCGAAATGATAGCATTTGTGGCATTGGGTATCACGGGAGGCGGGGTGAGCAAGGTAGACGTTCCTCATGCGATTGAATAGGCTAATTTTGGACCCATCAGGATAGAGATCAGGTCCAAGAAGGTGAAGATCCAGAGGGAGGACAGAGATGACAACCGAGGTAGTGTTCCTAGATTCCCGAAGGGCAAGGTCCCGTTGGAGAAAGCGAGCCGAAATGATGGAGAGGTCGATGGAGTTGAGACGGGAGTCATGCAGTTTAGAAAAAAGCTCCGTAGGGTCTGTTCTCTCCTACCGGGAAGCACTGCTTGAGCTTTTTGGAAAGAGCTGGGAAGATGGGGGCGTAGGCTGAGGATGGGGTCCTTGGGTTGGCAGTAGGTAGCAGAGGGGGGGGGCTTGCCCATCTTGCTGTCCCTGGAGGCCGATGTAAAAGCAACCTCAGCAGCAGTAACACACTAGCCCACCTTCCTAGACGAACTCGCAACCTGGGCCTAGCTGTCGGACTTGGGCGGGAGGGAGGCGGAAGCAAAAGTTTAACCTTGAGGAGGGCTAGGAACAATATGCTGACTGATTGGAGTGGGGAACCGTTCCTTTTTTGGGGATTTTTGAGGCTTCCCCACCGCCGGGTTGACTGAGGCGAAGAAAATGTCAGCCTCCTGTGAATCGTTGTTGTCTCAGGCGTAAGTTTCCGTGGAGCCTTACCACTGGCCTGAGACCCGGATCAGGAAGTCGGCTGAAGGGACGCTGAGATTTCCTTGGCGAGAGAGGATGAGGATGGGTTTCTTCTTAGGGGGCAGGGGAGGAGGTGGGACTGAGCCACTGGTGGTGTGGAGGACGGGAGGGGGTCGTGCGGCAAGGAAAGTGACTTTCGATGACAGATCCCAAAGAGCAGCAGTGATCAAAGGGTCAGCCTGGGAGGCAGCGGGAATGGAAGGAGGGGGAGCGTGGGCTTTCAGGAGGGTCATCTCCGACGTGAGGAGGTGAACTTTGGCGACCAAGGCGGCAAGAACAGGAAGGATGCGTCTTTCACTGTCGGAAAGATCATCGGAGAATGAGGGAGTAGTGAACAGAGTAGGAAAGGTTGCTGGGTCAAGGAGGAGAGACTCTGCAGCCTCAGCAGCAGAGCGGCAGAGAGACTGGTCATCCTGAGAGGGGGTGAGGACCGGAGTGGGGGCCAAAGAGCCGATAGGGTTGCCCCTCAGGCTGTTGCGGGAGGAGGCGGTACATAGAGGACCTGGGCCAGGGGTGACGGGAGGGACAGGCAGGCCTGACATAGAGGGCAGGGCAAACACTGAGAGTAAAGGCAGAAGAAAAAAAGGTTTTACCCAAGCGGGGTAAAGAGCGAGGCTGTGAGAAAAGCCTTCCAGCCAATGAGAGCTGGTCTTGGCAGAAATCCTGGTGTGGTTTTTTTAATCGCTGTGGTTGTAATGGAGACAGAGCATGCCGTAGCCTCGCTGTTTTTTTTTTTTTTTTTTCCATCATATGTTTATTGATTATGGCCCAAAAACGTACATGCAGCTCGCGCTATGGCATACAAAAAGCCTTAATTCCAACGCAGTAACAAATGAAATAACAAAACTCAAATAACGCAACCAATCCTTCAATGTGGGAAAACAAAATTCCTAGCATCACCCACGATGACTAACGTAAAAAGTAAAGTAACCTCAAACCAAAACAACAGCCCAGTCCAAGGAGAGTCATAAGTAAAGAAACCCATCATCATAATCACCACCCATAGCCGACGCCATGGGCATCCAACAACAATAATAGCAAGCAAGTAAAGACAAGCTGAAAGAATAAACCCTCACGGCCTCAGGGAGAGGAGGCAGGGGAGGAGAACAAGGGCACTGGCGAGCCAGGTAGAGGCGACGCAGGTGGGGAGGCAGTGATCACAGGAGGCATGCTGGGAGGAAAGCCAGTGGCCGTGGCGGAGATGTATCGGGCCAAGTTGATAATAAGGGGGGCCAAGGACCAAACGGGGGCTTCAGGTGCCAGACTGGAGATACCCTGAAGGTGGGATGCTCTTTCCTGGGCCTTAGCCGGACAGTGAAGGATAGCGTGATCAAAGGTCTAGTCTGTTTCCGCGCAAAAGGGGCACAGGGTGGAGGCGTCACGGTTGGACCAAGAGGTGTGGGCAGCCAGGTAGCTCTTGCCGGCCCTCATCTGATGAAGACGGCCAGCCGAGAACTTGGGCAAACCCATGAAGGCGTGAGGAGTGAAGGAAGGAGGGACCACAGCCTAGCTGATGCATGCGACATCTTGCCCCAGTAGTTTAAATAAGAACTATGTGTTGAAAAAAAAAAATTGAAAAAAAAAAAAAAAGGTCCTGTAGATAGATCTTCACACAACCATCTAAGTTATTTCCTATCTATGACTTCACGAATATATAAAGACTTTTACGTTTTAAACGAATATCCTCCCTATCTTTATAAGCGACATAGTTAATACTATAAGACTTAAGAGTTGAACGCCACTCTTAAGAATAGTATACGATAACTATAAGATAAGGAATTGCCGCTTGTTGCGAGTTAACGAGATAAGACAGATCGACGCGTGATCTTAACAAGAAGTTAAGAGATCCGAGTCCGCAGTAGGTCTTTAGGGAGTTTGGGGAGAAGTGGCTTTCAGACTGTGTTTTTCCTAAAGAGAGGGGATATGGGAATATCACTGATGGTTTGAAGGTGTTTTGGGGGTAAGACTAAAGGTCCACTGGTGCCTATTAGCAAAAATATCAATAAGATCCGGTATATTAGACTACTGAGAAGGCATCTTGTTCCTGTTATTCATCCAATGATTTCTTGTAGTATTCATGATTTCCTCTTTCAACAAGAAAATTCTCCTGTTCACAAGGCTTATAGTGTTATGGATTGGTTGGAGGCAAACAATATTGATGTTATAGAACATCCCCCATATTCCCCAGATTTGAATCCTATTGAGCATGTATGGGTAGAGCTTAAAAAGCATCTACATCAGCAGTATCCCAGCATATCTGATACCCCAGGAGGAAAGGAGGTTGTGAAGAGGAGGCTGGCTCAGGTTCTTCTCTTAGTTTGGGATACAATTTCTTCTGAGTTTTTTGAGAAGTTGTGGAAATCTATGCTAAACGGAGTGGCAGCTTTTCTGGAAGCTAGAGGAGGATATGCAAAGTATTAACTGATGTAACGGATAATCTCTTTTATTTTTTTAAATTAATTTAACGTACTTTTAGCCCATTAACTCATGATCATTGATCGTTAACTGTTGATCTTGGACCTTTGATCCTTGTAACGGCCGGGCAGCAACCCCACTACCTGCTGGCATCAACGCAATTAAACCTGTCTCAAATCACGAAGACTTTTGCCCAGTGGCAGTATATACTTAAGTAGAATCACATAATGCCAGCTCCTCTCCCTCACTTCTAAGTTCTAGCCTTCATGAGCAAACCTGTTCCCTCAGGTTCATTCAAGCCAATATCTTTCTGATAGAGGTCTGCCTTGCTCAACTATGTGTTACCTTGGTGTAAAGTTCTTTGCATCTATATTTGAAATATGCCTGCAGGAGAAAATCCCTTCACATCATTGACTTACTAGTAATCAACTACCAATTCAAATAGATAACATAGTCTATTATCAAACTCATGTTCCCATATGATTTCATCTATGCAAGTCATATGGACTATTCGACTACTACAGATACTCTACATCAGTCTATCATTTTCTACTGCCTTGGACATGATAGCTTGGTCTGTAGGCTCCCACAGAGAGGTCATAATGTCATTGACTTCAATGGGCACTACCCATAGCCAATATTCTCATAACATCTCAACCAATGCAAGACTACTGCAGTCTTGAGTTCTAAACAACTTGCAGAGCTTGGAGTCTATTGGGAGCATATGGAGGGTAAAGGTTTACCACTAAGCCGGAGGTCTTCTGGCCTTCTGGTATACTTTACATACCTACTACGGAAGGCTTATAAGTACCAGTAGCATATGCACTTAAAAATAACCTTTCGTGTAACTACTTGATCACTCCATGCTGCTTCATATATCATGCGAACAGCCTCCGGTTGGACAGATAGCGATGACGTACATAGTATTATGTGACTATCTCCAATCCTCGAGTTTAATCAGAGAATGAGCAACTAAAACCATTCTGGCCTATGATGCAATGTTTAAACATTGGGGCCAGAGTGGGGTGTTGGGCAAAGTTTTTCACAAGCTTAGTTTAGAGACTAATTTTAAAGGCTTGTAACTTAACAATGAATTACCCAATTAGGTCCATATTTGAACCTCCTTTATAATCTGATGTGATAACACTACGATGACTTTGCCTGGACCTTCACGTAACCTTTTATTCGTAAGATAGAGTAGCTCAGTCTTAAGGATAGGGTAACCTTGTGCCCTAGGTAGGGTAACTCTATTCTATAAGGTAGGGTAACTTCACTAGGCTTCCCGACATAATCAGTTAACTGTAAAACAGTATTTCTTACTAAATTGGTATATCTTACTATGTCCAGAGTCAACTCTACTGACTTATGGTAACTATTGTTACCAATGTTCACGGTCTGGTAGTCATCTTAGACTACCAACTTAGTCTACCTAGAAGCCTTCCAGTATTTGGTATAAGACAAGACCAAGTTATACTTTAAGACTATACAGAGGTTGTTATAAAAGAATTAAATGAAGAACCAAACTGGCTGTATTCCATTGCTTCTTAACAGCTGTTTAGTAAGTGGAGAGATAGATCTCAGTATTGATACTTTGAACAAGGTATGGACACAGGTGCAGGTATTTGTATTGCATACCAAAAAAACTGCTAATCAGATCAGCTAGGGTCAGTATGTCATCATTACAAAGGTTTACGATTATGCTAAATTCAGAGAATATTGTGAATATATGAATGCTTGTATCGAACACAAGGCCAGACTTACGGGTGTGGATCCGGAACTGATTGACTATTGGTATTTGTACGAATGAGATCCAACTTCAGTAACCTGATATAGGATCAGAGCATATGCTTGCAGTATAGCACGTGACGGTAAAGTCAGGCAATTAAGCAAGTACAGAAAGAACAAGTTTGGCGATACATACATTTTAAAGGTATTGGGCGATTATATCAACAATGAAGGAGTTACTGGGTTCATTATTAAGTAGAACTTACTATCTACGATAATATTGAGCAGACTGGAGATTGGGAGAAATATTTCTAAGCTGATAAATACACAAATGTTCCATGGATATCTCACCTTTACTATAACTGAGTGTACAATACTTTATTGTCCTATGCAATTCAACTTTTGTGCAATAGATGGAATAATTGTCTGATTTGACTCTTCCAATTAATTGGATGGCAAAATGGATAAATGCTTCCTGTTTTCCTTACAAATTACAATTGCAAAGTCCTATGTAGATTCAGAATGTAAATTCTTCAAAGATGTAAGTCAATGAATTTAAAATCTTGAGGACTATAATCTTGAAGTAGTCTTTTTGGGATCTCAGCCAAGGCACCTCAGGAAAGAAAGGTCAAGTAATATCCTTAGTATATTTCAAAAAAACATACAGATTCTTGATATCAACCATGACACCTGGGAGTGCTATGTTCGAGCTCTGAAATCAAAAAATAGAAAAGGGCAAGTGGAAGTAGTCATACCAAAGAAAGGAGTTTTGAGGAAATGGGGTATGACAATTTAATGGACAGATCATGGCAAGCAATATAAAGAATGGCAGGTTGTCCAGCAGGCAACATTGTAGAACAAGAAGTAGGGAAATGGGTTGGGCAGACAGCTTAAAGCTAGAACCGTTAGGAAGACATCGGGGGGAGGTGGAGAAGCCAAGATGTGTGTAGAAAATACTCAGCGGGCCACTTGAAGCTAGGTGCAAAGAAGTAGGAGATTTCCTAGAGACCAAGGAATATTGGCTGGATACCTGCAAGCATCTGCAGAATCCAGGAGAAGTGATAGGATGTTCCCAGATATGTGAGAGAATCTGCTCGATATCAGCGGGTGTCGGCGTAGTCCAGGGGAATGGCAAGAAATATCTGGGTTGGGGTGGAGCATGGTGGATAAGTGAGATTAGGGGATGAAAAAAGGAAGTGGTGGGATATGTGATGTGGGGATGGGATGGAAGGATGGGCGGGCAGTCCCACATTGGCAGGATGGGGTGTGCGGATAGAGACTAGGAGTGACATGGGACAATCCTGTGGCGTGGTAGGGGCATGGGTTGTGAAGAAAAATATGACTAGCAGTGTCTGCAATGTCTGAACATAAGAAGACTACTCCTGGACTCTAAGAGCCCACGCATGCCCCGCCAAAACAGGAGTTTACATTGCTTACCCCTTGTGCTTTGGGCACACAGGGCATACTAGGTGCACCAGGATGTTGGTTGAATTTTTTGCTGATACTCAAGAGGAAAAGTTTAGTACTTGTTTGGGAAAAAGGGCAGGTATAAGCCATCTGGTGGACAAAAATATGACTAGCAAGGTAGGAGCCTGAGAGGTACTTGGTGGAAGAGACGCTAAGGGAAGAATGCAGACAAAAAGGATTGGCTTTCATTGCAGTGATGGAGGATAAAGTGATAAAGTAATAATACATATCGTAATGCAGTGAGTACATGAGAGTAATGAGGATATACTTCAGGAAGCATGGGAAGAGCAGGGCGAGTGAGGCAGCTGGTCTTCTGCTGACACAAATTACTTTTTAACTAACACAGTACAAGTAAAAGGAAGTGCAATACGCTGGAGAAGTGTATACGAGTAGGCATACTGGGGCTTATAAAGATGTCTATAAGCAGAGATGCGAGATATGCGTTGATGTATAGGGTATGAGCAGAGATATAGGACTCGCTGCACCTATGAGCAGGATTTTTGCGACTTACGTAATCTTTAACTAGTGACCTCCATACAAGAAGAACCTACACACCTCAACATTTCCTCTCATCAACATCTTTCTAATCATAACACATCTACTACCTTCTCTTTTTTCTTTCAGAAACAACAATGACTTACATCAACCCAACTATTACTTCTTTTAACTATGTTTATGCTAGGGCCAGCCCTCCTAGGCAATCATTCCTAAGAGTTGGACGTAATGCTCTTACTTCTGAACAACAGCAAGAGCTAAACAATCTTCTACCAGCAAATCACAATTCATATGAAACAGCCATTGTTTGCTGGATGGAAATGCTGGATATGATTAAGTCAACCTCAAACAATTTCACTACTGTTATTTCTAGAGCCCCAGCCTCAGCCCCGGCACTGCTCATTCTGCTGTTGGTCTCAAACTACAAATAGCAATTAGTACCTCCCATTAAGCAGTGTAGGATGTTACTCTGGATCCAATTGCAGTTGAGGATTGCCATAACTGTGTAGTGTTCCCAATGGGTCAGGCAGGCTGGACATTGGTAAATTTAGGCCTGGTAGTCTTTCATAGACCAGCCTAATTCAGCCTTGGCTATTTGCAGTCATAGTCAGTCTTGGCTCACTCTTTAGTCTATTGGGCGGACTATCAATGGCCTGATGGGTCAGGAACGTTGCAACTGTGGTGAATATGGGTACCTAGTCAACAGGCATAGCGAACAGGACAGCTTTACAATGGAGAATGTGTACATTATTTAGTTTACAATAGCTAACCAGGCAGGGTACTTTCAAATGGACTCTTGGCAAACTTGAATTCTGAAATTCTTCTGCGGTGTTCAGTGTACAAACACTTTCTATGATCAGACACCATATGAAATTGATATCACATAGAATTTGGTAAAGTTGGACAACTTGATCCGTGCCATGTGGGATAAGGTAGCCATGATTCTAACTCCATTAACTCCTAGTAATTGTGCCTATACAAATATTGTTGATGTATATTTTAGCAGCTCCAATTTTGATGTTAGCTATGCGTATTAGCTATGGGTACCAGAACAGATCCCAACCACGAAGGCCTTCACGCAGAGTGCTATTTTCATATTTAAAAAAAGATCTCATATCCTTGTTCCCCTGGGACTAGAATTCTGTAACACCTGTGCTGCATATTTTACTGTCTATGGATTGATTGTCTGCCTGAATAGGGAATATAATGAGGGGATTGGTCTGCAGGCTATTATGTAACGACGTCCTATATCATGAACTTCTATTTCTTTCCTCTTGAAACTCTAAATGATCCTGATGGCTGGACAAGCTTACCACTTTTACTGAAAATTTTACAACTTAGCAATTCTTAAAAATTAATTGGAGTATCTTGTAATTCTTTAGTTTTAATGTAATAGAATAAGTAACAAATAATAAAAGTATTTCTTAGTAAAGACAATTCAGGTTAGTAGTAGTACTCATATCAGGCAAGAAGTATTTAAAAACACTGGTTTGAGAAATATATACCAGAAACTTGAAGTCCATGCATGCATGATCGGACAGACTAAGTTACTTAGTATATTTTCCCAAACTTCTTTCCTCACACAAGTAAGGGCCTAAGTTGTAGGTTGTGGGTATGATAAGTGTCATAGTAAAATAGTAGTAAAAAGGGGGAACAAAATAAACAAAGCAAGCAAAGGGGTGTGGAACTGCATCAAAATGAAAACCAGTTTCTCAGCAGATAATAACAAACTATGTACTATAATTGTACAGCTTGAAAAATGCAATGAATTAATTGACAAGAATATTGTATATCAGATAAATTGTGACTATGAAATATTTATTCAGCCTAAGGTGGAAAAGCAATGTGCTGAGTCAGAATGTGGCCATCCTCTTGGAGCATCTCATGACAGGGAAGTTGGGACAAGATTTACTCTAGTAATGTTCATTGGAGCAGAAGCAACAAATCTAATTAAATATGAAAATCATTCGCTTTTACAAGCAGGACAAGGTACCATGACAAGCAGATAGTTCAAATAGGATGACACTATCTTACTTAATAACGATAATTGATATTCTGGTAAGTAATAATACTAAATTTGTTTCTTAACAATCTGTAAATACACAGAGACCAAATCTTAAATAATTGTTAATAATAATTAGTAAAAAGTACTGAACTAATTATTAATAAATCTAGATGGCTTGCAATCAGCTGTAAAACAGCATCGATTGAACTTCAATAATGAAGTAAATCAAGCAAGGTGAAAAGCTTATAAAAAGAACCAGATTCAACAATCAAATCAAGTTGGAAGTTTTAGTCCTCTCCCATTGCATATAGTACTAAATGGACCAAGTGGAAAAGCTCTAAGTACGCCCTTGTCAGTTACATTTTGATCAACTATTTGAGTCAAATATAAAGGAAAATCAAAAAGCTATAAAGGAAATTCCCAGTGGCAGAAACTAGGTTTAGTATAGTATAGTGCAAATTATGAGTTTTGACTGATGGAGAGGATAAAAACCAATATAGGTTGGTTGAATTGAAAGGATAAAGCAAATACGGCTATGAATGTAAGATATGGAAGACAAATTTCAATCGATAAGATGAAACCCTGTAGTGAATTCTTAACAATTACGATTCCATAAAGTTGTAGAACAAGGTATGATTTACTAGAGAAATTACTAGTACCTGTCTTTTTGGAAGACCTTCTAGTTAATGAAGTAGATATGGATTATAAAGATTAAATCAAGTAGTACTTGCACAATCAAAAAACGTTATGATTGTGTGTCCCATTTCTAGAAATACTTGGGAAGATAATTTTTACTCTTTAGTAGCAGAGTATAATTGTCATCCGAATTTTGAATTATTACATTTACCTAAAGATAGGCTATACATGGACCAATTATTTAATTACATTAGGAAGAACTATCACAGAATTGTAATTGTATTTAGTGATACAGCACCCAAGAAGGGAAAGCAATTCAAGTAAGAGTAGTTCTGGGAAAGAAATGAAAGCATATTAAAGAATTGATTTATCTTAGTATAACATTTATAATAAGAATAAAGTGATTATACTTTGAGAGATCAATAACAGAATGAGTATGGCGTCGGTTGTGGATAGTAGAGCCAGGGAGCTGCATTGGTGTGGATGTATCAGGCCTAGGCGCCTGGCCATGTTGGTAAGGCAGAGGGCGGGGATCCTTTTCCAGAATTTTGGAGAGAGTGGGTGAGAGGACCAAGACCCAGAAGGAGGCGGGAGTGGTGTAGTTGGTTTTTCCTGGTTTGTCCAGCACTATTCTGCGTGCCTTCTTGAGTGATGGAGGGTAGTGGCGGTAGGCGTGTAGTGGGGAGAGGAGGGAGGGTATGATAGACTGGTTGGTAGAGTAGACTTGTTTCCACACCCCGTAGTGTATACCATCTGGTCCTGGGGCAGAGGTATCGGAGAGAGCGCGGAGGGTGGCGGAGACTTATTCCGTGGTAATGGGACTGAAGGAGAGGTCGATGTGGATGGGGCTTGGGCGTGTGGCGGAGCGTGAGGGGAGAAAATGGTTCAAGAGGGCTTTGTTGATAAGAGTAAGGTTGTCAACACCGGGAATGGAGGGGAACCTGGGTGGAGGTCATCCTGCCGCCGGTCTCTTGGCTGTAGAGATGAATGATTTGTCAACCTTTGCTAAGAACGATTACCAATGCTTTGTTTTGGCTTTCATTAGTTCGCAGTGGTAGGAGGATCTTGATTTGCAGAGCTTCAGGTGGTGTATAGGAGAGGAATGGTGAGCCCGGGCTGACCGTTGGACCCTTTGTAGTGCTTTCTTTAAGGCAGTATGGATGGGGGACCACCATGGTTTGGAGTGGGGGGAGAGCCTCTTCTGTGGGGTGTTGGGGGAGAGAATGTGAGAGATTAGGCAGTAGTTTGAGTCAAACCAGGCATCTAATAATGGGGCTGAGGCTTGCGCTGGGGGCTGGGGTTGTCGAAGAGTATTTACAAGGGGCGTGACGTCTCCACAAGCCGTTTTCGCTCAATTGAGTTTGGGAGGTGGAGGGCGTCGAAGGGGGGTTGAGAGCTTTATCGCTTTGGTGACTTGATCAGATCCTGTGGAAGGCCAGGGGACGGAGCAGGAATCAAAGTATGGGGATAGGAGAGTATTTACAAAGAAGAGGGCTAGGATGCCGGGCCGGGAGGTGCCGCAGAATGGAAAACATGTGTATTCTCCAGGGATATTTAGTAAGAAGGATCCAAGCTCTGCAGCTTTTTTAACGTAGGGGGAGGAGAGACGTAGCTCTGAGGCGGAAAACTCCCTAAGAGGGTCGGCGAGGGGGTGGTGTATGTTGAAGTCACCCACCACAAGGATGGGAATATTTGAGTCTTGGAACCAGTTGGTTGTGAAAGCATCTGTGTTAGGCCTGTGGGACCTGAGGTGGTGGAGTAGCTGTTAGCAATCTGTAGGGTTGTGAGCGATCTATTGAACAGACTACCAGGAGAGTAGATTTTCAAGACGCTCATGTCTATGGCGGAAAAACTTGGGGTGACGTTTGCGGCTTCATCAAGGGATTGTGATATATGGAAAGCTATCCTGGGCAGGGTGGGTGGGGATGTGGGGGGTGCCACCAGGTTGAGGTATCCTGGGAATGAGGGGAGGCAGCCTAGCCATGTGGGAGGGTCTTGAAGAGCAACAATTTGAGGGGAGAATTTATTTGTAAAGGAATGAAACAAATTAAAAAACACATTCCCGCCGTAGAGGCAGTTGTGTTGACAAATGGTCAGGGAGGTGGTATCAAGCTTATTATTGGGAAGGGGGTTTGGTTGTCTGGCACCCGGGTCTGCGTTGGGGGCATAGGGAACTCTAATCATCACTGGCTGGTGGGGTATTTGGTGGGTGGACTGGGACAGGATTAAAGAGGGCTTTCTTCAGGGCATCATCGTCCTGGAACAAGTTGAAGGTGCCGCCGAAGCGGGATTGTCTAGCGGTAGGGGGTGGGAAGAACCCCAAGGCCCGTTGTGGGGCAAGAGCGGATGCCAGGGCCTTCGGCTGTTTTCCTTTCTGTCTCGCGGTAAGGGGAGGAGGGAGGTCTTCTTGCGGCGCATGGTGCATGGGGGTAATGGGCCTAGCTAGGGGAGGGGGTGGTGTCCATACGGTCTTCTTGTGGGAAGTAGGGAGGGACAGAGCGGGCAGGGCAGGAGTGGTTGATGGCGGCATGTGGGTTTCCGCACCATGCCCGGTGGAGAGGCGTCATCAGGCAGCAGTCTTGGACTGGCAGAAGGTTACACTCTCTGAGACATCCAGGGTTGGTGCAGCGGTGGTTGGAACGGATGTAGTGTCCTGAGCAGAGGGGGCAGATAGGGTGCGGGGCTTTGCACATCACTTGAATGTGTCCGTATCTGAGGCATTTACGGCATTGAGCATATGGGCTGGAGGTGTGGGCAGGACAAACGGAACCACTTTTGGAGAAGATTCGGATCCTGTTTCCGATTCTTCCCGCCGCTTCGGGGATGAGGACCACAACTATTGATGTGGCCTCCTTTTCGTTCCTGATATCAGAGTCTGGTTGAAGAATGCGTGTGTCCAGGATTTCGTTCTCCCAGGCGTTCTGAATAGCTATAAACATCCGGTGATGCATATCTTTATTGAGGGGGGGGAGAACATCTGTGGGGACACTGTGAATAACTAATTGGGTTTCGGAAGATACCAGGCGGAACATGTTATAGAGATTGTCTCCCACTGGAAACGCTTGGTTGAGGTGGGAGGTGAGGAGGGCGAAATAAGGCGAGTAGGTAGAGGTAGGGGTGTAAAGTGAGTTGACTAGGAGTGTGACTGAGCCCTTACGGTTGCAGAGGGCAGAGAGAAGAGTGGGAATAGACAGTTGGCCTCACAGAGGACATTAGCGGCGATGTCCGGAAAGGTACGGATCATTTGTTTCTCTGCTGGGTTGAGAGCCTGTATGGGGCGGGAGGCAAAGAAACGTCTCTGTCCCGAAGGTAGGGCTGCAGGTTCCTTTTGGGGGACATCAGCAGCTGATGCTTCTGCTACCTGGGCTAGGGAAATTCTTGCTTTGCCCTTATTCCCTTTCTCTTTTTCCTTGGTTTTCGTGAGAGTAGGGGGGGGGGGTGATGACTGCCGGCGCTTTGGCTGCCATGTTGGCGAAAGAGAGAAGAGGGGGGCCAGGGGGACAGGGCATCAGGCGGGCAGAAAAGGCTGCGACCGATGCTTCAAGGGAACCTAAATTGGCAGCAGAGGCAGGAGCAGGGATTTGACGGGGTCGGGCATCAAGAGCATTCGCTATGGAGGACAGAAGGCGAATGATAACCATTTCTGCAGAGGAGAACTGGTTTATTTCAGAGGATGTAGGGAGAACCATCAGAGTGAAGGGAGGCGGGTGGGTATCTAGCTGGTGGGCAACATTGTCCCGGTAGGAGGATTCGAAAAGCGGTGTGATTTCTTCATCTGGTTCTTCAGCATTGAAGAACAAGAATGCCGCAAGATCAAGGGGGAGTAATGGAGGTGATAATGGGGAAGGGGGTAGGTGTCCTGGAAGGATAAGGCGTGGTGCGCACGGAGTCCCTCACCTGATGACGGAGGGATCTAAC
>QLOI01003569.1:0-31598 GCA_003313605.1 Tuber umbilicatum | reverse complement strand
CGGGGCCAGGTCTCTACCCCCCCCCACCCCCTGTATACTTTCCTCCACCTCCTCTTGCCAGTGACGAACCTCACTTCGTGATCGAAGAGAAAGAAGATGTCGTCTCCACGCCGCGACCTCGCCCATCTGTACGGAAGAATACTTATAAAGGGGGGAATGTCTATGAAAATAACGATTCCGAGAATACAAATACCAGAGCAGCCAACACGGAAAACAAAGTCAAAAACCTTAACTTAAAAAAAGATGGGGAGGCAACACCTATTGCAGTCGATACCGAGAAAGTACCGGTTCTGGATGGAACCAACAAGGACAAGAGCATCAACTCCAACCCTGACAGAAATGAGGAAGTCGCGGTTGTCAAGAGCGCTGAAAAAAGTGTCAAGATTGATGTTGGGGAGTTTGCCGCGGGTCCCAGAGGTCCTTGCCCACCCGCTATCGGCGCCCAACAGCAGGGAACGACTTTCCTCCCAGGTGGTGTTATGCCCGTTGGAATGACCGACATCGTATTCCCCGATATTATCATTACAAACGCGAATGATATCAACAACGCGAACGAGAATCAGAATCTGGTAACATCCTCTAACGAGAATCAGAACCAAAATCCGAACGACCTTGTAAACGAGAATGCTGCCATTACGGAGCAAAACTTTGCGGAGAACAACTTTATGTTCAGTGAAGAGAAGAACTTTTTCTATCTCAATGCCCCAGGAGAGGTTATGAACGAGCTTCCACCAGGAAAGGTGGTTACCAAAGTCGAGCAGGTTGAGTCAACATATAAACCTTGCATTACCTGCCCTCCAACAACCGAATATATTCCCGTTACCCACGTCATCCCTGTGGAAACAGTCACCGAACAGGTTCAATTCCCGTGCGAGACCATAATTGAGCAAATCCAGCTTCCAGTACAAACTTATACCGAGCATCTTCCCGGGAAAACCTATATCGAACAGCTACCTGGGAAAACGATCACCGAAAAAATCCAACTTCCAGGAAAGACATTTATCGAGAAGGTTCCAGGGCCAACGTGCACCGAGCAGCTACCTGGAGAGACGATCATCGAGCAAATCCAACTCCCTGGTGAGACGGTTATCTGCAAACAGGAAGTTACTGTGCAGGTCGCCGCGCCCCCCAAGACTATTCTGGAGAGCGTTTACATACCCAAGGAGGTCAAGGTTCCCGTTACTGTCGTGGAAGAAGAAACTGTAGAAGTCTACATCACGAAAGAAGTGCCCGTCCCTACAGTGATATCTGTTCCCGGAATTGCCACCCCAGTGGCTACCACCGTAACCAAGGAAGTGGTACTGCCGTGCCAAGTCGTCACTGAATATCTCCCTGGCGTCCCCACTCCTGTTACCAAGACGATCGAGATTCCAATAACAGTTAAGGAGAAGGAGGAGGTCTATATCGCCAAAGAAGTCAAGATCCCAACCGTCCAGGAAGTCTTCGTCACCAAAGAGATTGTGATCACTAGTGTGGTTAATGTCCCCGGAGTAGAAATACCTGTCCCAACAACTATTATTGAGCAAGTTAAGATCCCAGTTCCGGAGAAGTTTGTCGTCACCGAGAAATGTGTGGTCACTAGTCTCGTCACCATTCACGGAGCTCCCACTCCAGTTGTGGAGGTTATTGAAGTGCCATGCCCCACCAAGCTCACCACTGTCACCTCCGAAATTGTCCGGCCACCAACATTGATAACCCAGCCGGCGGAAGTCATCACCGTACCCGGAGAGACCGTGGTCGTACCCAGTAAGGTTGTAACTACCCAAGTTTGTCCTAAGTGCCTCAAGGCCGTTGTCACCATACCCGCCGAGACTATCGTCGGACCTTCTCGAGTCATCACTCAACCCGCCCGAGTTATCACTAAACCAGGATTTACTTTTGTGGTAACCCAGGTTGAGATCGAAAACGAGGCTCCAACCCCAGGAGCATGGGCACCAGTCTCTCCCGCACCTACGCCGAAATATACTACTCAGGAAGAGGGGCCATTCTTTGGCCCCGGCGTCTGTTCCGGTACATTTTCTCTATATATATTCCTTCCGTCCAGTATAACACTAACTTTATATAGAAGCTGGTCAAGAACCCTGCTCTCCCTTAGAACGCCCAGAGCTCAACCCCGGCCCAGTGGCCCAGCCACCATGGGCACCGTCCACGCCCAAGATCCCCTCTGGCAAAACAGAAGTTGAATGCGAAGCCCCTACACCCCAATACCCGGTCACTACAGAAGTTGAGCATCCCGAACCCGGGTTCCCTAAAGGGATTGAAGTTGAGCTCCCTACTCCTGAATGGGAGGGCGAGGTGGAAATTTCTCTTCCGAAGCCATCTAGAGTTCCTGCCATCCCACCAGCAGCTCCTGTTCCAGAAGCCCCTTCTTGGTCGAAGGAGGCTCCAAAGGGCGCACCAGCACCGCCTCCACCCTCCCCCAAAGGGCCCCAATCTGTAGCTCTTGGGCCCTATGAGCAACCCGCCGCCTTCGAGGGTTCCGCCTCGAACAACCACCCGATGATCACGGCAGTTGTGGCGGGTATCTTGGTTGCGATTCTCGCTCTTTAAAGAGTTTCATAATGTCAGGCATTTCTTTGCGCGTGCTATTTAATTAAGGCCCTGTATGTCTACGGAAAAGTTTCGGGGTTGCTGTTGACCGATAAAATCCATGTTATTAGTTATATTTCCTATGTAGATTAAGCGCATTTCCTCTAAACCATGAGTAAAAATCCAAGAGTGGGCGATGAGTGCCCGCAGGATTATGGCGATACCACAGAAACTATGAGCGAAGCTATCGGATCGTCTAACTCTGATAGCAGAAAAGAGGACTTGAGACGTGATCCCGAAGATTTCGCCCGCCCAGCACAGTACGGGAGATATACCGAGAATTCTCTCTAATATTTCCACCAGTTTACCAGTGTCGCAAGTTCAAGTTCTACTCGTTCCAGATGGCGGACTTTTTGAGTCAATAGTGAAAGCCCGAGTGATGATTAGTGACTCTAACGCTATGCAAGGTCCCTTACTATAATTGCGTTATCGCAGAGGCAAGGCGCTCTTCGGTGCCCCCGGTGAAGGAGAGCAGAATCTCCCGCCAATCCGGGATCTCACACCGATTGTCCTCGCCGTGAATTTACTTGTAGTATTACAGTGCATTGTATATTAAACCCAGCATACCTTAATTGTGCGATGATAGCCCAAAATTCTTTCGAATATCCCCCAAGTGCTTGAAGAATTGTTAGCTATCATACCTTGGCATGGGATATGGTAAAGTTGGAGTCGGAAACAGCGCCAAGACTTAATATTTCCCATACAAAACTGCGCAAGACCAATGTACCGCCATAACTCTCTCAATAATTCCCCAGCTAGTTTGGCTGCAGAGTTCTGGAGGGTTGGGAAGTAAGCTTGGAGGATTATTTCACGTATATAGGAGGATTTGGTTTGAATTTCGCTGGATCGGTGGTTGGAAGGTCGTGAATAGTTGTTTTTAGAGGAAACCTGTTCCTATCATAACACCGCATTAGCGACGGTATTCCGCAGCAAAGTTATGGGTAACGCCCAAGTATTCAGAGTGGGCAAAGGGCTAGAGTGGGGCGTATGGCGCCATCGTGGGGATCCCGCGCTTGCACAGAGCATCATATTATTAATACCATGAACGGATCGGTAAGCTAGGCGAAGGGATGAGCGCTCGCCGCATCGTGTGCTGGGATCAACTTGGCAATGCCCAGCGATGGCTTTAGTCTACGAGTACCACACCGGCCTTCGCAGCATGGGGTGCATATCGGCAATATAGGTAATAATAACCCATGTTACCTGCGGGTTCAATTTGTGGGATGGAATAATTGCTCACAGGATATAGATTTGTAAACGGCGACGAGAAGTTCGGTCCAGACGAGGGACTGCAATGTCTATAATTGCTTCTTGAGCGGGGGCCACGTGCTCTTTTCCGCGTGGCGGGGACGTCGGGGTTGATGATGCCGTAACACACTGGCACAGTACTCGAACCGTAGCCCGAGACGGCGGGAGCTCTTTCACGGATGGCATCGCATCCCTTCTCCCCGTTGAGCTTCACTGAAGCGCTTTGCCCGCTGAGCTGCTTCTCGTGAGATGTATGGGCGCTCTGAGATACCCACGCATTTTTCGCCATGTTTCTGGGTACTTACTGTACCGCTTGGGATATGCGCAAGTAACTTTGACAGGCGGTGCCTGAACACGTGGATTAAACTACTCGAGTACTCGTACAGCAAGATATGCCAATATCGGCAATTCCTGCGTATCTAAGAGCCCATGCTACCGGTAAACGAGTACTTTTCCGGTACAGTACTTGCTTGTTACCTGTGTGAGTACTCAGGATACAGTTAATGAACAGTTAATCTAGGTTAACCAGCAAAACGATCCTGTCCCGCATCATACGAAAGCATCTTCTCAGGCACATGTAAACTGGTCTTGAGAATTTTGTTGCAAAGTGCATGGTACGGTACGAGTACGGTTTCTCGGGGGGAGATGTTTTCGTACAAGACCCGGCTTATTTCGCAGGTAAACCTGAATTTAACCGTTCATTAACTTTCCTATGGGTCTCGTGTTGAAAAAGTTGATCCCATCCCTAAAAGCTTGTACGTAAACGGGTGGGGATATTTCGGAATAACTGTCGGTGCTAGGGTGCTTGAGAATTTGTTCCCATCACGCCATCGCTTGGCACGCCCCCCCTCCAATCATAAGACCACCAAATAAATCATTTACAACCCGATCCCAAGGTGGCACGAGAATCAAGACTCTTGGAGGGATCGAGAGGGACGGGAGAAATAATTCAAAATTTTCTGAGGATCAACTCCTTCCCTTTCTGCCACTCCCGTTGGATACTTCAACCTTCGCTGTTGAGTAGCAATAATGGTGGCTGGTTCTGTCAAAACTCCTGAGGAAGCCGGTATTCAAACCCCAATTGCGTCTTTTGACCGTCTGTCTTTGAAACATGTTTGTTAACGGAGGCGACAGTTGCGAGAATCGCATACTTATCCAGCGATGTGGTTATTTCCGTACAACCTACTCTGAGCAATGCCTCAGCGTTCAGTTCAAAGTTGGAGGAATTGTTATCGAGTGGAGTTAAAGGCGCCCTCACGGCGTCGAATGGTGTCCCCGAGGTATGTCCGAGAATTGTCTGGGTAGGGTCGCAAATACTGATCCGCCCCCGCTCAGATTCAAACCGTTCGTCAAAATGCCGACCCATTACTATCAGTTTTCCAACCGGTTCGTTCGGGAAAGCTCGTATCTGTGACAGCGACTTCGAGCATCCTGCTTTCTTCGATACCCCACCTATACAAGATAATCAACTATCCCGTCGTAATTCATGTCTCGCTGCAGCCATCCGAGTTCCCCGATTACTCGGAGATCACCTCTATCCGGCAAACCGGCCTGATCCTGCTGCAGTCTGAGTCTACACAGGAAGCACAGGATATGGCCATCGCAGCCCACGGATTGGCCGTCAAAACCGGGAAAGCCGTCGTGCACTTCTTTGCTTCCTCATCTGATGATTCAGAGATTTCGGATGAGGATGCCCTACTGTTAAGTCGGGCGCTTGACCGGGCTGCCGCGAGGACATATCAATCCGGCAAGATTGCATCAACAAGCCTCTATGCGGACGACGGTGTAGTAGCGCAGACCAGCAACTCAGTTGCATCAGTTGCAGTGGGAACGAGCGGTCATGCAAGTGGACTAGTTACACCTGCAAGTGAAGCATCGGGAATTGATCCCTCTAGCAATGGCACCAGCACAGCGGACGAGAACAGTACCCGCCCATCACTCACCTCTATCAGCTCTTTGCACGACGCAATTGAGAGCCGCCCAATCTCCTCCGACGACATTTATAAGCACACTTCTACCATCTTTGAGGTGATTAAGCAGGTTACGGGCCGTTCTTACAATGTTTTCGAGTACACTGGACCTCGCAATGCCGATGTCGCGCTCTTCGTCTTTGGCTCTACAACTGGTTTGTTCCGCTCTACAATCAAGAGGACTGCGGGAGATGATTACTCGAGAGTCGGTGTGATTACTGCCAGACTCTACCGTCCTTGGTTTGGTACGAAATTGACCGAGGTCATTCCCAAGAGTATCAGCAAGATTGCTGTTCTCGAACAGATCAAGAAGAAGACTACCAAGTGGGGCCCTTTATTCTTGGACCTGCTCACTTGTCTGCGCACTGGCCCAGCCCTCAAGGGTGCACCAGTCGTCATTGGACACCAACTAGGTTTCATCACTCCCGATACGGCAAGCCAGGCCCTGCGTGGAATTGTCCAGAATTTGAAGTTTGGATCACCCGTGCAGAACCTCTCAGTTGGGCTGGAATATGTTCCGACTAATGCTGGGCACAAGATCAGCCAACCGGCTGTCGAGGCAGCGTATATGAAGATTCTTGACCAGTTGTTCGGAAAGCGATTGCATATCGCCAATTCCCTCGATAAACCTAATGCCGGTATCTCCACTACCATTACTTCAAGCCCTGAATACGGATATGGCTCCCTGCTCGCACGGATGGAGAGGCGCCAGGCCTTTATCGAGAAGGTTGAGAAACTGGCGAAATTGAATGACTTCACTACTCGCATCCCTGCCGAGTGGCTCTCTAGATGGCTCCTCGTTGCAGATGACGAGGCAAAGAGTGCCGCTCTAGTACCTGGAATTGTCATGCGATTGTCGGTCGATGGATCCCCCGTCGCGTACGATTTGCTCTCCGACAAGGACCTTTTCTACAAGGAGTCACATTGGCTTATTGGATCCGATGCTTGGTCCTATGATCTTGGAAACTCGGGCGTTCACCACGTCATCGCTTCGGGAAAGAATATCAACATGCTTGTTATTGACTCTCAGCCATACTCGGAGCACGCTGCGGCCAATGCTTCACGAAGAAAGAAAGACGTGGGACTCTACGCCATGAACTTTGGGAATGCATTCGTTGCTTCGGTCGCCGTTTACAGCTCCTACACGCAGGTACTACACGCCATGCTTGAGGCGGATAAGTTTGACGGACCGTCTGTTGTGGTTGCATACCTGCCATACAACAAAGAGGATGATTCACCTCTCGCCGTTCTGCAAGAGACCAAAAAGGCTGTTGATATTGGATACTGGCCATTGTACCGCTGGAACCCCAGAGGAGAAGAGGAGGGCGAGAAGAAATTTAACCTTGATTCCGAGAGGTTGAAGAAAGAGTTGCAGGAGTTCCTTAAGAGAGATAACCACCTCTCTCAGCTAGTTAAGAGAGACCCTCAGTTCGCCGCGAACCTTTCTGGTTCTTACGGTACCGAGGTCCGACAACAACAGAAGCGAAAAGCGAAGGATGCGTTCAACAAGCTCTTGGAGGGACTTTCTGGGCCCCCATTGGCTATTCTTTTCGCATCCGATGGTGGAAATGCCGAGGGCCTTGCTCAAAGGCTCGGGAGACGAGGAAAGGCTCGAGGATTAAAGACTTTGGTTTTGGCGATGGAGGATTACCCGATCGAAGATCTTTCGACGGAGGAAAATCTCGTTCTCATTACATCCACCGCCGGTCAAGGAGAATTCCCCCAGAACGGACGAAACTTCTGGGAGACCGTCAAGAATTCGACTGATTTAGATTTGGCAACTGTTAACTATACCGTTTTTGCTCTTGGTGACAGCCATTACTGGCCCCGCAAGGAAGACAAGCACTACTACAACAAACCCGGGAAGGATCTCGACAAGAGACTTGCCGACCTGGGTGGAAAGAAGTTGGTAGACACGGGCCTCGGAGACGACCAAGATCCGGACGGCTACCAGACCGCCTATTCGGAGTGGGAGCCCAAGTTGTGGAAAGCCCTTGGTGTAGATAATGTGGACGGGCTCCCCGATGAACCTCCCCCGATTACTAACGAGGATATCAAGATCGCCTCCAACTTCCTTCGCGGCACTATCGCTGAAGGATTGAAAGATGAGAGCACTGGCGCGATATCCGCTAGTGACCAGCAACTCACCAAGTTCCATGGAACCTACATGCAGGATGACCGAGATCTGAGAGATGAGCGAAAGGCTCAAGGACTCGAACCCGCATACTCCTTCATGATCAGATGCCGATTAGCTTCTGGTGTTGCTACCCCAGAGCAATGGATAAAAATGGACGATATCAGCAACGAATTCGGAAATCGGACCATGAAGCTGACTACCCGACAAACTTTCCAGGTATACTTCCCACATATCACTCATTGTGACCACAAATACTAACGGGAATAGTTCCACGGTGTCATCAAACGGAAATTAAAGCCCACCATGCAAGCCATTAACAAGGCGCTCATGACTACTATTGCGGCTTGCGGAGATGTAAACCGAAATGTCATGTGTAGCAGTCTGCCCCAACGCTCTGCGTTCCATGCGCAGGCCCATGAGGCAGCAATCCGCATCAGCAACCATCTTCTCCCTTCCACTACAGCATATCACGAAATCTGGTTAACAGATGACGATGACAAGAAGGTTCAAGTTGCTGGTGATGCTGTCGTTGACCACGAGCCGTTGTATGGACCCACCTATCTTCCCAGAAAGTTCAAAATCACCATCGCCATCCCTCCTCATAACGATACTGACGTCTACGCTCACGATATCGGTTTGATTGCTATCAAGGGTGAAGATGGAAAGCTCTCTGGATTTAACGTTCTTATTGGAGGTGGGATGGGTGTTACACATAATAACAAGAAGACATACCCCCGAACCGGAAGTATGCTCGGATACGCACCACTCGACAAAATCCATTTCGTCTGCGAGAAGATTATGCTCGTCCAGCGCGACAACGGAGACCGCAACAACCGCAAGCACGCCAGGCTAAAGTACACCATCGACGACATGGGCGTCGAAGTATTCAAGAGCAAAGTTGAGGATCTCCTAACGTGGAAACTGGAAAAATCTCGTCCATTCAAGTTCGATAGCAACATTGACACCTTCGGTTGGCAAAAGGACGAAAACGGCAAGAGCCACTTCACTTTCTTCATCGAGAATGGTCGTATCGAGGACACCCCCGAGTTCCCAATGAAAACCGGACTCCGGGAAATCGCAAAGGTGCACAAGGGCGAGTTCCGTCTCACCGGTAATCAGCACCTAATCCTCAGCGGCGTTGAAGACGCCGATCTCGAGAACATGAGGGACCTCATGGCGAAGTACAAGCTCGACAACGTCCAATTCTCCGGACTCCGCCTATCCTCAAGCGCGTGCGTTGCGTTCCCGACTTGTGGTCTTGCGATGGCAGAGTCAGAACGATACTTACCTATCCTGATCTCCAAACTCGAAGGTGTCCTAGAAGAAAGCGGTTTGCGTCATGATAGCATCGTGATGCGCATGACCGGGTGCCCGAACGGGTGCGCACGCCCATGGCTGGCGGAGGTAGCGTTCGTTGGAAAAGCGTATGGCGCATATAATATGTACCTCGGCGGTGGATACCATGGACAACGCCTAAACAAGCTATACCGTAGCTCTATCAAAGAGGAAGAAATCCTTGAGATCTTGAAACCGTTGTTCAAGAGGTATGCCCTTGAACGCCAGGACGGGGAGCGGTTCGGAGACTTTTGTATTAGGATTGGTATGATCAAGCCAACCACTGAGGGGAAGACTTTCCACGACGATGTATGTGTTAACCCCCACCTTTCTCTACACATCAAAATCTAGCGCTCACAAACAAACAGGTTGCGGAAGAAGACGCTGAAGATGAAGAGTAAACGTTGCGAAGAAGAAGAAAAAAAGGTTAAGGTGGACTTGAATTTTTCACGATATATCATTGATGGAGCATGCGCAGGGCATAGGTGGGTTGAACTTGTAGTTTTGGTTCTGATTTTTCTCTTTTTTGTATCACTCTGCTCGCATCTCTTGTGTTATAGTATTATAGTTTCGTCTAGATTATTATTTCCGGCTCATTGCCTCCCTTCTTCCTCATACTTGTGTTACGGGTTGGGGTGAAGGGTGCTATCTTTTAGTGAATGGTGTGAGGTCTGGGACCAAAATTATAATTTGTGCATGTCTTGGAAGAGTGAGTGTGTGTTGAAGCGATGGCATTGGAAAGCACGAAGTCCGATTCGTGATTTTGGCAAGCTATATTACTGTAGTCCGCCAGTGGTCGTATAACTCGTGACGTCCGACTTTAAAAGTCGGGCACAATTCCTTGAACGAAGTTACCATAGTCAGGAATATTGTAGCGCTCCTTTGCCGCGAATTCATCAACGTCCGGATGCCACCCAAACCCGGTCCTACTCCCGGCCAAACCTGCCTTCCTTCACCACTGACATTCCCACGGTGATTGTTCCTTAAAGTACACAGTGATCCTGCTGCTATCATCCATGCCTATAATTTCTTTTCTCTTGAGAACGTATCCGGCTGTGATCCGCTATCACAGGAAATCACTCGAATCGTTCAATTATCATTGCAGCTGTCCAACCACTCTGGCACCCGCGAAGAGCGACCGGAGAGCCAGACGTAGTTCCCGGATGAGTTTGTCCGACGTGAATGAAATACCAGTACCTGCTTCGCCCAGTGACAAATATCCATAAATTCGTTTCGTGAGGGTACTGCAATTTGCTACCAGCCCCCAGCGTGAGTCCCCGAGGCCGCTAACCGCTCTTCCCCCTCCCTATTACAGCCAGAATAGTTACTTCCCGCCATACGCTTGCCGCTGCTCACGCACCTGACAATTCCTAGCGGTGAGAGTCAGCGATATCGGACACAAATCCCCCCAAACCCCCCACACTAAGCAGCCCGATACACATATTGCCCCGCCGCAGTATTCCCCCTTCGCCGGTTTCTCCGCACCCAATAGCTATCGACACATATGTTTTTTTCCTCTATGTTTTCTCCCCCGCCTCGGCCGTCGGTTCTTCAGGCGGCAGCACGGTCTCCGGCCCTCCTCGCCCACCGTGGGAACGCCAATTCCGAACAAAAAACGGAGTCAAAGGATAGCTGCCAAAACGGCGGAGAATAGTATGTGATCAACGGATACAATGCAGGTCCCATCGGCACGGGCCCTAAACCCACGCGTTATAGGCGGAATGCCCTCCCACTAAGGCATGGCAAGCAAAATGGACAGACATAGCTCGATTAGGATTTTTATCTCGGGAAACGGGAAGATAAAGTCAGAACAAAAGAGCCCGGATTCCGCGGGGAGTGATGGTGTAATTTTTCCATGTAGGATATGGTATACGCCGGTGCATACTGTACTATACGCCTGGAGGATCCTGTAAATGGGCTCTAATAGCTGGTGATGCCCCCCAATTTGTCTCCTGTCCCGCCCTAAATAGCCTCCTGCCTCCGATCAGGTGCGGGTGTAACAAAGTTGGGATGGCAAAGGCGCGGAAGCGACGAATATCCCGTGGGCTCGGGAAAGGTGATGTAAAAGTCGAAATATCAGAAAGGGTGTACCCGTGCAGTACATATTCACCGGCCCTGCCAGCAACACAGTACCGTAGCAGCTCTACACATAAATCCTTCGTCATGTGCTTGGCGGATATCGCCCAGCGACATTTACAGCTATCATAAACCCTCGATACGAGAAAACCTTCATACCGGTACCGACTTCGGGGGGCAGGAAAAAAGCGCAGCCAAGGCTTTGGCTGCCAAACGCAAATACTCTGTTAGCCGTATTCACCAATCACTTGCACCTTTTACATCTCCCAGAAGTACCATACAAGAAGGAAGAGCCTCGATGAAAAGAAATGAAATTATGACCTCGCTCCCGAATCACCAACTCCGGCCAAAATTATTACAAGCCCTCCTTGACCAAAGGAAACTCGTTACAAGAAAGGGAGTCGCGGGGGTCCACGCGTTGTATCAGCAACTTTGCAGAATGTTGCTTCCCTGTGACAAAATTTAACCCAATCCTCGAAAATCTACAATAGAGAGAGCGCTGAGAGGAAAGAGAACCCCAGGAACCTCATATCCAATGCAAGGATAAGGAAAAGAAAAGAGAGGCAATCATTCTAGCAATATTCGTGTCGACAATTCCGGACGCCCTTGTGGGGGTCGAACCGGTAGGATGGAGACGATGTGATACCGAAAGCGATTTCTGGACGCGTGCTCCCTATGGTTTTTATATCTTAAAATAATAGTCGTCAAAGCCGCTTTTTTTCATCAAAATCTGCTAATTACCGATCATACCGAAGCGAGCTGGTCCTCCTTCTTTCCCATCCACGGTAAGCTATGGTATGCATTGCCGTTCCGTTCCGTACCTTCTACCGTATCATAAATACTACAACTCCCTCGCGTATATCCCGCCTGTAGTTCAAACAAAGCTGTGTTTTTTCGTTTTCGTTTTTTTCCTTTTCCCCCTATCCAATTAACTGCCAGAATGGTATCTAAGGCTGCGGGCGGGGCGTCCATTGAACTGATTCTGTCGGTGGGTTCTGGTTGGCGGTCTCTCCGCTTTCGGCCTGTGGGTTTATAGCTCCGTCCTCCACATAATTGTTGCCTTCGCTACTAACTTCAGTATAGTTCAAGCCCTCGTCCTCCCGTGTTCCCTCGACGGGCTCAACCATACTACCGAGTACCGGTACATCATAGCGCGAATCCTGACCATCTACCGTTAAACTCATTATTGGCACTTGCAGTCCGTTCCCACCAACAGCGGAACTTCCCACCCCCCCACCTGCACCAGCAATCTCCTTCTCCGCATCCGCGAGCTCCTTCGCACTGACACATTGTTAGCCTCCTCCGCCCCACTCCATACCCCGCCTCCCTCTGAAAAGGAACAGTAGAAATGAACGGGATCAAAACTCACAGCTGATGCTTCCTCCTCCTATCTGCCCTCGTCTCCCCGGGTGGGTACTTTGACGGCCGCCCAGTTCTCGGCCGGGGTTTGAGTTCCTCAAACTCCTTCCAGCGCTGAATAATCCTCTGAGCCTCGCTCTTGGACATACCGATTTCCTCGCCGATGGTGCGGTAGGACTTCCCTGCCGCGTGTTTTTCAATCACTTTGACGCGCTCGACGAGCGTTGCCTCGCGGCGCTTTCCAGTCACTGGGTCTTTAGGCATCCTACTTTTTTGAGGAAAATAATTCGGTTACGCGGGTCGATAAAAGTCGGTGGCAAGAAAAGTGGGAGAAGGAGGAGGGGTGAGTTAGGGCGATCGGGGAAGAGGAGTGATGATGTTTTCTTGTCGTGCTGTCCTGTGCGTCCTGTTAGTTGTGACTGGGATTGGTGCTGGTTGCCATGGTTTGGGGGATAAGTTACGGTACTGTGCTCGGGGGCAGGCATAAGTCAGGCGCACTTCAACAATAAGCATGTTAATTTTATAACAACTAAAACTAAGAGTGAAGTTCAAGTAATATTCAATGATCCTGGTTGATGAGAAGTAAAAGTCCAAGTCATGCATGGTGTCTCTAATTTCTATCCTATTCACAAGCTAATAGGCTGTTGCCCCACCCCAGGCATCAGTTACTGCTTGTAATTGCTGGGACATGTTGCGAACCAAGCTCTGTAGCTGTTCTGAAGGGATTCCATACCATGTAATATTGGTAGAAATTTATGATTTGTTTCATATAAATATTTCACAAGATAATAGTGTATATTCTCATACTTAGTTTATTATCTCAGCTAATCCTATACACTGCAGACATTATTACTGCTACTTCCTTCATATATAGGAGAACACTCCTCCTACTACTACTATAGGTTCCCAATAAGGCAATACTTTAGGGTTCTGCCTTGTACTTGTCTACTCACAGTCCTACTTTGGTTACTACCATATTTACAGGTCTATAATCCTCAACATCATACTACTAGGATTACTATATATACTATTTGGTATCATATAACATATCATATGTTAGGGGTCATGGCCCTGAAGCAACTAACATAATGTGGAAAGCCTCATAGTTCTATATAACTACCACCCACCCACTCACTTTTTACTCTTCATCCACTCCATCTTTCCTCATTTACACTACTCCACCTTTCAAGTTCTTCATCTTCTCTATCTTTTCTATACAATGGAAAACCAGTATACAGATCCTGATTATGGATTAATAGGAAATAAGCTTCCAAAACAGATTGCTACAATGTTCAACCATGAAACTAGTACAGTTGCAGATAATACTAACACTTATAAGCAGGCTGTACCAGTGGTTAAACCATATAATTGGACTAATCTAACACAAGGTAAGAATTAAAATTACACTTTATATAATTTTAAGATGAAATCTCAGTCTGATTAAATAACTTGGTTACAGATCACTATAGTAGAACAGAAGACCAAGAAAGCAGTTTGCAAACTTCTACAAATCAGGATAGAGTTGTTACAAATACTGATAGAATATCTTCATATTCTGAAGGATCTGCAGGAACTACAGCTTATAATCAAGCTTTTTCATTTCCGCTAGCAGATCACATGCCAGTGAGCATATTACAGAATCCTCAGTCCCAAGTCCAGCCAATATTGTTGGAACAGGAAAGCTTATTTATTTCATCTCCTCCTTCATCTACTACTAGTAGTGCTCTTACTAGTAGAGCTTATAGTTATCAGCTAGAAAATGTTAGAAGATCAAGTTCCTACTGGTACTATAATAACTTGGAGAGATTAGCTGCAGAGAATATGACTAGGGTATTGCAAAACCAGCAAAAGATACATCTTTCTCAAAATATTCTTGGAAGCAACTCTTTTAATACTACTCCTGGTACTCAGAACACTTTACTTCCAAATAAATTTCCTAGGGGTATCAAGTATATCAATAAAAATGCTGCAGATTTTGAGACTCCAAAAAATAGAAGAAAACAAGTTTCTACTACACCTGCAGCTCAAACTGGTTCTAAGTATCCTTTACCACAGGTTGGTCAGAAGCGGCAGATAATGCATGTTTCAAACAGCTCATCTAATATACCCATTGCTAAAAGAACTCAACTTATAAATACAGAAACCTCACTGGCAGGCAATAGCTTACAAAGTGTGGCTTTAATAGCAGCTGACTCCTACTTCACTAGCAATTCTGATAGCTTGGATACAGAACAAGATGTCCCTCCATTTATGGAGCCTGAGGAGGATGCTAATGATCAATACTTCAGTCATTCCTCTGATTATTCTGAGTCAGCACAGATCATTCCTGCTAGTAAGGCTCAAGCTTCTGAGCTATTAATCTCATCAGCACCTCAGGCTATTAAAGTATCTACTACCAGGAAAGAATCATTTAAAAATCCAGTTTCAAGTCATCAACAATTATCAAGACCATCTAACCATCATCCTGATCCAGCACTGCTTGAGCAGAACCTGAAAGCTCTTTCCCCACTTGTTGCTACTCAAGATAGTCTTCTTAAAGAGTTTGAAGTGTATCAGGAAAAGTATGGTGCAAGCCTCTATGGTTTCTACATGGGTGATCATCAATCTCTACTCAGCTCAGATCTCAGAATTAGCATCACAGATCAGGATAATACTGACATGCAAATTCAAGGCAAGTCTTTGCTCAACATTACTCATACGATTACCCACACTCTATTGAAGGTAATTATAAATATGAGACTGGAGCAGTCACAGCTGTTCTCCAAGGCCCTCCTGTACTTTTGCAACTCCACCCTCCCAGACAATGAGCTCATGGCCGTGGAGATGATCATGAATACCAGGTTGATGGCTGGCATGCTTCTGGAGGAACAGGACAGGTGGAAAGTGGTGAGAAAGAATACCCAGACTGGTACTGCTGTTAAGGACAGGATTGTAATTGTAATTGATTAATCCTTTGATTTGTACTGTTTCCAGGCAGGCTTTTTTTCCTGGCACTGCAGTGGGGGTGTCAGGTTTTGTATTTTTACTCTCCTATCCAAGATCCCTAGGCTATCCAACTCAGAGAAAGTGTTTTGGACATCCTAATAATATAATAATATTATTGTAAGCTTCTGTTATTTCACTACTAATAGATATGAACTAAGCGTTCCCAACCGTCCCGGGCTCCCCACAGAGCCCTGGCGTCCGTCCTTCATAAATACGGCCGTCCGTCCCGTTTTAAGCATAAGACGGGCGGACTGGACCGGACTCTTGGGAAAACTAAATCATCGTCATATAGTAGCACTCCTCTTTTCTCTACCCTTTTTAACTTAGATATTTAATACTATTCGGGCAGTAAAGGTATTATTAGCGCTCTTGGGAAACACCGTTCCACAATTCAAAGTTTAGCGGTATGCCCTCCTAAGCTCACACAAGGCGCAAGTGGCACTGTACAAAATGCAGTTGTCAAGGATTTTGTGCCTGCCCGGAATAGCGCGGGCTCCTTCTAATGTTTGAGGTAAAGATTTCTGGTTCACTACTCATGGAAGGTGACTTGATCGTCTCTATATCTGGGGACAGGTCAATTTCTGGCTTTTTAACTACAATTGCTTGCCCTTTCTCAAAGTCTGACAGCTGTCTGTTAATAGAGCATGACATGGCAAGAGGATAGTCTAATGCTACGCAAGGATGGTTGGATTGTGATCAATTGCATCGCACAGCAGCGCTTTAGAGTTGAGTAAACCATAGCGGATGCCGTCGAGATTACTTGAATGCATCGGGCACTGGAAATCATCTATCTACAAACACAGTAGGTCCCTAGCAACATACCTAGAAAAAAAAGTGAAAATAGCTCAACTAATACAAAGCATCTCCTAGAACTAGCCAAGGTATAAAATCTCAAAAACTCCCCTATCATACAACCACACTCTCATTCCCCTCCCCAGCCCTTCCCCCTCTCGCAACCTTAGAAGATGTGCTCTCCTCCTTCGCCATCTCTTTCTCAACCCTCCACTTATGCCACCTCTCTAAATACCCATTGCACCTTGCCTTCAACGCCGCAAACTCCCCACTAGTGCTGGAGTCTCTCTCAGCAAGCTGAACAATCGCCAAAAGCCCCTTCGCAATCCCAGCCGTCATCAAGACCCTAGGGGTCTCCCTCCCCATATCATTCCAGATATGTCTAGCAGCATACACCCCCTCCTTCTGCTTCGCGCCCAAGACCACCAACCCGATGAGCAGCTCGTAGAACGCCTGATCCCGTCTAACAGACATGTACTTTAAGTTCTTCCAGCGATTCCACAGCGCGGTCCAGTGGTCCGCGGCGACGTACGCGGCCATGGCTTGCTCGACGTACTCCCGGATGGCGAAGGAGTGGCATTTTTGCTCGATGCTCTCGCGCTCGACTTTTATTAGTCGTGGGTCAAGGGCGTAGGTGCCGACGCGGATGTTGAATTTTTTGATGGCGCCATCTGCTTCTTTGTCCGCCTCTGCGCGCTTCATCGAACAGACAGTCTTCGCAGCAATGAGCACCTGCGTGACGGCGTTGTGGGCGAGCGCGCGAAACCTACAGAATTGGAATTCCGGGATATACCGGTGTAGTGTTGAGGTTGGATCGAAGTGCTCCGCTAGGCCCTGGATTAGGGATAGACGCAGCGTTGCAGCTTCTGAGGCTGGGAGTTTGTAGGAGCGATACTCTGGTGAGTCGGCGATTGCGCGCATACAGAGGTAGTAGAGCTCCGCTGGGACGGGTGTCGGGAGGGTTTTTAGGAAGGATGTGATCTTAGAGAGGGGGTACCTTTCGGGGCTTATTCGGTTGGCTTCGATCAGAAATTTGAGGTGGAGACAGAGATGCGTGGGGGCTGGGCGCTTGGGGAGATATCTGAAGTAGGATTGCAAGAATTCAGTCGATGTTCGATCTTCTATGCCCTGGCCGAGGAGTTTACATCCCTCCGTTAGTTTTCCTGAGTAATTGCTCCCACGGAACCCGTTTCGTAGGTGATTTACGTGGGCCTCCATGAGGAAGGCTGCATTCTTAAGATCTGCGTCTGGGTCAAACGCTCCGGAGACTCGAGAGACTAACCTCCAGTAATGCCCTTTCTTAACACACGTGCCCACGCTAATACGATCTTCCGCAAACCAGACTAGGTTCTCAACTAGGACTACCTGCGATAGCTGTTGAGATGGTGAATGGAAAGATCTAGCCTGGACGCCCCCAGGTATGGGAAACCTCGTAGACAAACCTCTCCCAAAGGCCCCGAACGTCCCCTCTCCCTTCCCGTCGGCAACTCTCTGCTCAGCTTCCTTTTTTTTAGCATCCCTCTCTTGCTCTCTCCCCCATAATGACTCCAAATCAATCTCCTCCCTTTTATCCCGCGTGAAAAGTTGTATCACGAGCCCTTGGCCACCGGTAGTAATACACACCCATCCCGCAGCTTCTTCAATGCCCGATTGAGCAGTGGTCAATTTCCCCCGCCTTCTCGCCCTCTTTTGTTGTAGTTTAGATTCTCCCCGACCAACTAACCCGTCCGCGAACGGTCTCATGTCAAATTCCTTCCTCAACCACCTGCACATTCTGGCTGAGCACATATGTAACTGTCGTCCCGAGCGGGCGGTACCAATGATCATGACAATGTTCTCGCCGAGCGCTGGAGCGGGGTCCAGAGCCCTGAGGTCCAGGACTTTCAGATAATCGATACCCTCCTCCACAGACAATTGGGTGAGCACAGCCTGCAAAGCGGGGGGGGGATTCTCCGGAAGGGGCGGAAGCGCTTGCCGCTCGGCTAAGGGGTGAAACCGCGATATCGGAGTCTTGACACGGAGATACCAGGGCGTTGATTCTTCCCTTGAGTCACAGGTTTTCGGGAGTGATGGGGTGGCTAACACCTGAGGTCCGGAGGTTTCAACTGCGACTCTCGCCGGATCGGTTATGGTCGGTTTGTTGGATCCAATAGTGGTATTATCAATTCTGTGGACTACATTAGAGTGTTCTTGAACTCCAGATACCCCAGAGGCTTCTGCGGTGGTGTTTCTCGGCTCCGGCTTCAGTGATTCGTCAGATTTTGTGACCTCGCCGAATTGCTGGAAAAGATCCCTCTTGGGCTCCCGGGAGTTTTTCCCTACAGCCTGTTCCACTGTTTCCGGGGTCGCTAGCTTCCCCTCGGGAATTCTGAATACCCCGGTAGGTTTTTCTGTTAATTTAGAGGTACACGAGCTTTCAACCGATTTCATTACGCCCTCCAATTGTCGGAGATCTGGATAATCATTACGCTCAGCTCCGATTATTGAGCCCGAGGGTCCAGTAGGCTCTGGTGCCAACCCAGCCGTGGAAACGCTACTGTCCCCCATTGCTTTCTCCCCTCTTGAATCCTCGACCCTCTCATATCCTCGAGTATTGCCCTCCACTATCCCCCTTGCTGTTCCCAAAGCCTCCTGCTCTCCTGCAGCCTCGGTTTGCCCAAATTCTTGTCGATCAACCTGTGCCGCCTTCTCGGTAGCCTTAGAAACACCCGCAACATTCTCCCCACTCTCAATTACTCCTCGTTCCTCGAACCGAACCGCTAGCGTGGAAAATGCTCTCCGCCTACCAAGCGCTTCAGTCCGTAAACGATCCCTCCCCTCCGGAACAGAGAGTCGTAATTGCGTCGCGCATGTCGAAATAAGCGAACCAAGAATCGATATACGACAATTAGCGCATCTGGAGATTTGCCTTGCCGCAATCATCCTCCTTCTGTATTTCTCTGTGAGGGGGAAGAAATTGTTCGGGGAAGTTCTAGCGTGAGGTTGAAATAAGAAATTTGCGGGTAACTACAGACCGCATCTTGGCTCACAGTGGCTGGTGGTAGGGTTCGAGTGCCACGAATAGAGGCTGGAGGGTTTGTGAGGAGACTGCATGTTGGTGATGGCATCATAACGTAAGCTAACAACAAGGCTTGGCGACCCGGTTCCTATATTCTAGTTAGTCGAGGGGTAACTTAAAAATTGGACTTGGAATTGAGGGCTCTTGGGGCTCTAAATTCCAACTTCAACCATACTTCTATGCCTTCGTGAGGGTGCGAATTTGCAGCTGCGCTTCTCAAGTGTAATTTTAAGAAGAGCGGTTTCCGGATACTCGAGAATTAGCCACTCTATGAACTCTTGGAGGGATCGAGTCTACGAAGCCCGACGTTTGTCGAGGCGTTTGATACGAGCGACAAACTCCGGCACCGTTATTGATATAACTCCCACTCAGGTCAGGCTGCGCAAACCCTCTGATGATTGGTGGCCTTAAACACCCCACCATAGTGATATACAGTATAAATGGTTTGACACTTACCCCGCTACCGTATCTAATAGGCCCCAGAACCCCACCACCCACAACGAACACAACCGATAAACAATCAAGAAACAATTATCAGCAAGAGCCATGTCGGTTAACGCAACAGAAGAAGCGAAGCTTCGGAAATTCAGTTTTACAAGAATCTTAAATCAGGGTACCCACCCACCCCACTCGCCAACTGAGCACTAGCAAAAAAAACAGCACAAAATAACATACCCCACATCCAGACACAGGAACAAAAACGGTGAACCTTCTGGGCGAAATCGAGTCCACTCCTGCAATCCTGATTGCTGAGAAAACGGCCTTCAACGTCACTAGCGCTCACCTTACTAAATTCTCCCACGACCTCCATCTCCCAAAAGTCACCCTAATAGAACGAAATGACATATACCACTGGTTCCTGGCCTCACAGAATTCTGAGTATGGAGAAGTGAAACTAACCCTTATATTTCCTGCCACTGAAACTCATATCCGGAAGTATACGCATCAGCGGTGGAGGATGGTCGTCGAGACCCCCGAGATTTACGGGGAACTTGTCAAACCCTATGTTGAGGAGAAGCGTGGTAATGGGAGATTAGACTGGGTACATAACATCCTTGAGCATAAAGCCGAGAAAGAGAGCATTATCGTTGAGGATACAGATGACGTAGAGGGGTTTGTGCTCTTGCCGGATCTGTCAGTCAGTCTGCCTTCTATCCGTCTGCACTGAAAGCTAATTTTGGGTGGGGAAAAGGAAGTGGGATCGGAAGACCATGGCGAGTATGTACACCATGGCTATGGTGCGTCGTCGCGACATCGCCTCAATCCGGGACCTGAAGAAGAAGCATGTTCCGTGGCTGAAGAAATTGAGAAGGAGAATTCCCGAGGCGATTTGCGAGAAGTATAGTGACATTGAGCCAGATCATATAAAGCTTTATGTTCACTGTATATCCCTCAACTCCTTGCTTATGTTGGTGATAGCTGCTAATGAGATCCAGACCAACCCTCATACTATCACTTCCACCTTCATGCTGTATCCATATCTCATGATAGCGGGCTCGGCCAGGCAGCTGGCAAAGCTATCTTGTTAGGCAATTTAATCAGCTGGTTGGAGAGCTTGGACGGTGATGAAGAGGCCGGTATGGAAAGCGTTGAGTTGACGTATTTCCTTGGAGAGGAAGGTGAATTATGGCAGAGTGTTTTCAAGGGAATCAATGGAAAGGGGAAGGCTGGAGAATAGGATAGGGGGCGATTGATTCGTTTTTGCTAAAGTTCAAGCATTTGGTTGTCTGCGTATTATTATTACAGTAGTCTGCTTGTAGTAGTTAAATACAAATTTGCATTGCCCCAAAATTCATGGAGCCCGAGTACCCTTGCCGGATACATTGAATAGATGTCCGAAACCTGTGCTAAAAACTGAACTCAAACTTAAATTGAGCCAAGCATCCCACGGGAAAGCCAGCCCCAGGCACCCCAGAACAAGTAATTACCATTTGAAAACTCCGGCAAATATCGGAAAACGGTGAGACACGTTGGGTGAGCAAGCTCTTATAATTCAAGCAAAAATCCAATTTGGGTCAAACAGATCTTTGGTGAGTGAGCGAGTGTAAATGAACTTGACAAACAGCCCTGAAAAGCCTATGATGCTGTAATGCTCTGCTGAGTCTACTCTATGAACTGATTCCGGCAGAGGGCATCAACTTTGCCGTGCTCGAGTTCTCAAAGCGCTAGTACTCGTGGGAGTTGGTCTGCAATTATGCGCATAGCGGTACCGTGCTAGCACAGCACAGGCAGCGGCCAAACGGGACAACGCATCACCATGCAGGCACGATAGCTACAATTGCAGTATAATTCCGGTATTTTGGTTGATAGGCACTACACAGCATCCACCGCACTCTGCTTCTGTAATATCGGTACGTTATGAATTTATATACTTGTGGAATTGATCCATCCGACTCGCCCTAATGGAAACAAGGAGTTACCTACCGGTAGTTATATGAAAGTCAGTGCTCCAATAAATTATTGTTACAAATCGGCAAGCCAGACAACAGACCTGGTAGGCTACTGTACTCTTATGCTATGCCAGGAAAACAATAATTCCTCCCGAGGGCTTTGGTCTCCGGAGCTGGAGATTGCAGCACAGGCGAGATATTGGATTTCAAGAGTTCTTACGGTAGGTATTCAAGAACCTTTGCGGTTGCGTGGCGGTCTTTGCGAGTCCCACTGTACAAGTATCGCGAAGGCCTTCTGATGAAGCCATAACTATACGGACAGGCAGATGCGGCTGCAGGGTGAGTGGTTCATGTTTTTAGGAGCTTGAATGATCTTATCGGTGGGTTTTGAGTAAATGTTTTTCCAAGCGTGATTCACATAGTTTACTTTAGTCTACCAGCTGGTCAAAAATTCTCAGAGTGACGGGTGGATTACTAATCCTTGTCTCTTTCAAGATTTGTTTTTTTTTTCTTCTCTCTCTTGAGCTGGAGCCTTGGGCATTTCGATAATTAGATGCCAAGGGGGGAAATGTTTCTTGGCGGAGGATAGGTACTCGCCGATTCCATAAATATTCGGACACCTTGGCGCCAAGGATCTGTGATTTCGGTGGGCTTCAGCATCAAAGTGTCCGAATACTTATGGAATTCACGAGTACTCTCTTTTGCGGCTGCTAAAGACAACTGTTGCATGCCCGAGACCAGCGCGGCGCGTGTAACTTGACGAACGACACGGCAACCCTGTTGCATTGCTCTGCTCAAGAACTTTGGAGATTTTGCACGTCTCCCGGGCTCCCATTCCATCCTTACCCGATCCCTCTCTTCAATCCGCCAACTTCGTCACCAAACCCTTCAACCGCTCCCCTTTATTCTTCTCTACTCCTTTACCCCACCTCACTTTCCTTCATTCACTTATCATAGACTGCCTTCTCCTTCCCCCTCTTTAACTTGTACCATCCCCTTCCCGATCACCTAGTTCCTAATCGGCTCTGTTTTAATCCAACCCTCAACTCATCTATAGCCCCATCTCACATTCTCGGTTCGCAGGACGATGCGACTTTAGCTGCCTCATTCAGCAGAGACTCGCTTCTTCGTTCGCTTCATCGCCTTCCGCTACGTGCGCTACCTCGTGGGCAATACGTAACCATGAACAGAAATGGGGATATCATCTTTGGGCGGGGGCGAATCCCTCCAGTGGACGTGGACGATGCATTACAATACACTCCATTATCTTCTGTTGTTCCTTCAACTTCAGGTAATGAGCCTTGCCGGGCTCGCAGCTGGGACTGGTCATTACCTCTCACGGGGGTTTGTCGGGGGCATAAGGCACTAACAAACATTTGAATCTAGAGATAATACCATTACCCCTTCTCTTACCGAACGGAACTGGCCCGATCTTTCAATCTGAGGCGGAACGCCGGTCGTCTAGACAGACACTCGATGCCTTGGACAGGGAAGCCTCGGCAGACCCAAATTCAAAGTTTGTACGGAAAACACTCCATGAGCTGGCTGCGGCGATCAGTGCGCCAGGCGGGACGGAATTGTGAGTGCTCTGTGGGAAGCGGGAATCGACGGTAAGTTAATGGTGGCTAATTCTGCACACATTTGAATAGCCGGTTCAAGTCTTTTGCTACAATAGAGGACCCCTCGACCCCGAAAGAGCCTATAACAAGCAACATACTAAAACATCAGGCGGTTGGAAAGTTTGGGGAGATGGTAATGAATAGAAGCAATGTGAGCTTTAAATGTACGAAGCTATTCTATCCTTCTCAGAATGGATATGTCCCTTCTTTCTCCGATTTGACTTAGTCTTGGATTCTAATAGATCGGCAGATACCAACTCGCCTCCTCTAACGTTCACACCTATACGAAAGCCTGCGCCTCCTCCTTCCCCAGCACTCGCATATACCCCAGTAACTGGGTACTCTCCAGCCCCTGGGTACGCCCCGACAACCCCTACTTTTAGTCAATACAACAGCGGTGTGGCACGCAACTCGATATCCGGCGCTTCTCCACAGGCGCTTGGGTCTCATCTAGTTGTACCACAGATGAATGGATATTATCGACCTGCCCCACAATTTTCTGACTTGACTATAACTCCCAAGCAAGAGCATGTACAGTCATCAACACCACCCGCCAGCTCCCAAAAAGCTGACGCAGTCAAAATACCGCCACCACCAACTACTTTTGATCGGTCTCAGTATGTAAAACATACTGAGATTGATCAAAGGTTTCGCAGGACCAAACCGCTTGGGCAGGGTTCAACTTCGAAGAGCCGTAAGCGGAAGCGGTCACATTCTAATGCTGAGGATGGGGAGACACTTGGCACCGGCGTAGATCAGAGAGCGAAAGCTGAAAGTCTATTTAAGGGCTTGCAAGGGTTCCTTACATCGATTTTTGAAGCTGAGGATAATCTCTCCCCAGATACGTCTGATCGCACCTCTGATAAAAACGCGAAGATTTGGATGACAAGCTCTCTGGAACAGCAATCGCCATGTTTAGCTACCGCAGTTCTGTTGAAATTGGAAAATTCAATCCATAAAGTTATTTCAACCGGACTTTTCCAACAGGTACCTACGGACGATCTTACAAGGATACAGAAGATCTGTGAGAGCTCTCTGAAGCAAGCTGAAACCGTGGACGTCAAGATGGGATCAGACGACAGCGAGTCTGCTATTGATGAATGGTTGAAGAGGGTCTCTCTAGTGGATAATGGATTGAAAACCGCTAAAACAGTTTTAAGGATCATGGTCGGGGGCAGGGAGGAGAAGCAATTATACCCGGAGGACCTTCTGGCAAGCGTTTTGAGTGTTGCAAAAAATCTCATTGAAGGCACAATCAATCCAATGATAGAAATAAGATCCACTGGAGAATCTCAGGCTGCTTTCAAAACTGCATCCGCCCACAAAAAGGTGTTGGGAGGGCTTTTACATGAAGTCACAAGCTTGTTCTCGCTGATTTCCAAGCTATTAGCCTTAGAGGAGGTCACAGAGGGGACAATCACAACCTTGGAGTTCATTGCCGTTGCAGTAATATTCATTGAGAATGCGTCAACAGAAAAGGATTCTGTTTTTGGTGTACAGAAGGTGGAGCGGTTCCGTGTTGCCGCCATGGATATACTTGCGAAGATTTTTGCTAGATATCCTGACCAGAGGACATTTATCTTTGATGAAATATTGACAAGTCTAGAGAAATTGTCTGTCAACCGACAGAGCGCAAGGCAATTCAAACTCGTCGAAGGTGGAAAGAACATACAACTGGTCAGCGCTTTGATTATGAGGCTAGTGCAGACGAGTGGGACCTACCAGGAGCGTAAAAAGAAACGTGGTTTGGTTGCTGGGGAAGACGGCGAGTTTTCCATGGAAAAGGAAGAGGGGGGTGAGCCTGATCGGGGCGAAATAGACGCTATAGGTGCAGTTAACAAACTGTATACCATGTCTAACCCTTTGCTGGAGAGTGCTCAAAAAAACGCTCAATACGTGGTTAATTTCTTGGTACAGCGGGCAATGAGGTCAACTAAAACCGGGGACCAACCTTACAGAGTACTGATGGACATCTTTGCCGAAGATTTTATTGCCGTACTTGGCTCTCCCGAATGGCCAGGTGCTGAGCTATTGCTCCGATCCATCCTCGGGAGTATGTGCACTATTGTCGATGGTGACAAACAACCAGCCCCAGCAAAGTCAATGGCTCTGGATTTACTTGGATTGATGGGTAGTGCAATTTGTGATGTTGTTGTGCATCTACGAGAGAGTCATAAAAACAGGGAGTCGGACAGCTCAGCTGACGACCGGATATATACTCTAACGGACAAAGTTCTAGAAAGTACTGTAGCGGGCTCTGGTGGGGGTGTTGGTATGGAAGAGGACTTGATCGAATGGGAAGGGCCATTTAGATATGCACTCGAGCATTTGATTGAGAACAGTGCGCATGACCCAAGTCTCCAGAGTGCTTGTGGCTATTACCTTACGATCTGGAGTGCTCGAATTTGTGCCTTCTCCGATAAAGCAGAAGGCCAAGATGATGAAGAAACGGATGAAGTTATAAGAGAATTGGCCAGGATTGCCGCAAATTTAAGAAGGATTACACTTGATAAAAGTTGGATCGATGATGACTTGTAAGCCGAATACTCCCACATACTAGTAGTAATTATCACCTGCTGACCTTTCTAGTGATGTTGCAAAAATTTCTTCGCCACAGATACGACAAGCCTACATTCTGACTGTTCTGCAAATGCCGTTCTGTACGTCATTTGAACACATTTTAAACCGTTTACTTCGCTCTGTAGACGATAATCAGGCAACCACGAGAAGTAAAGGTCTCAAAGCAATCCTGCAGCTCTTGCAAAAGGATCCCGCTATTCTCAAGCGGCCCCAGGTGGTGCCATTCATTCTCAAACGGCTAAGAGATCCATCACCCCTGGTTCGAGATTCGGCAGTGGATCTAATTGGTAAATGTATTCTGTTTCGAACAGACATGGAGGATCAAGTGTACAAGAGTATAATTGAACGTTCCGCCGATGCCGGGGTAGGAGTTCGAAAGCGATCCATGAAGATTTTGAAAGACATCTACCTAAGGAGCAAAAAAGAGGCTGTCAAGGTGGCAATTGCTGAAGCGTTGGTTCAACGCATAAAGGACTCTGATCCCAGTGTTTCGGTAGGTAATAAGCAATGGCGCATATTGTGTATGCTAACGGAAAGTCTAGGAACTTGCAAGGAAGACCTTTGAAGAGATCTGGATTACTCCTTTCTACACTTACATAGGAGTTGAAGATACGGAGAACCAACAGAACCAAACTACAGACATCAGTCCTCAGTTGAAGCTGGTTGTTAACGAACGCGTGGCTGTGATCATCAAAGTTGTGCAGAAGGAAGTGATGCAAGCGGTGCTGCATGACGTTATCAAATCAGTGAGTCCGGAGAATATCATCAACACCTTTACCGGAATACTAAATCGGAACTCAGATTTTGCATGCCGACACCAAAAACTGCTCGGTCAATTTCAAAGTCTGCAAGACGATGGTGGGTTCCATGTGCGACGATCTGCTAGATCGCCAAGGAGACTCGGACAAGGTATGTCGCCCACCCGTCCTTTCATGTGCATTCTTGCGTTAACTTTTTACAGGCAGAAAGACAGAGCACACTCCAGGCGCTGACTGTGTTTGCTAAAGCGAATCCAAAGCTTTTCAAGCCAGAGCAACTCATCATGTTACAGCCATATATTGAAAATCTAACTGACCAGGACGACCTTCACGTCTTCAGATCAGTCATTATCATTTTCAGATGCGCGTTGCCAGTCTTGTCCAGTCTACACTCTGGGTTTTTATCGGCCGTCCAACAGAGCCTGCTCAAAAACCTCTCTCGACTTCCGCCGTTGGTATACAAAACCCCTGCAATTATTTTCCAATTCATTGCTAACACCCCCGCGCATCAGGAACTTCGAGAGGTTGTCGCTTGCCTTTGGACGATTAGCGGTATTCTAAAAAACACTGATAGGCTCGTCCGAGTCACGATATCCTGTCTGACTAATATCCTCAAATCCAAGGGGAAGACCGTCGAAACTGACGTAGAGGCTAACCGTCTGGTTCGGACTCTGCATATTCTCGGTCTATTTGGGAAACACTGTCAATTTGAGGACAAGATTGGGATGTTCCAGACTGCCTTCCCCAAGTGGAAGCCAGGAACAGTGTCAGGTCTAATCACAGATACGATAATACCGTTCTGCGATCCAGCGGCTCACACTCTTGTCCGGAAAGCTGCTCTGGAGAGTTTGTGTCATGTTTGCCAAACACACGCCAGTCAGTTCTTGCGTGTCGAAATACTAAAATCATTTGATCAGGTGTTTGAAGTAGGCAAAAAAGAACTGGTAAACCTTGTGCTTCTAGGTATTAGAAGATTTCTGCAAAGCGAAGAAAATCGGAGTGAAGGGTTTGCTGGTGAAGAGAAGGACGAAAAGAAGAACGGCGAGCCTCAGGTTGAGAGGTTGAGTCGCGCAGCCAATGCCAACCAAAACGATGGAGTCAGCACCAGTTTGGCTCAAAAATATCTCAAGAATATAATTCAGGTGGCTACCTCAACCCAGGATATTTACGCGCTTACAGCTACAGAGGTCATCGGGAGCATACTGAGGCAAGGATTAGTGCACCCCAAGGAGGTACGTCGTTCCATTCCCTCCTAAAAGGCCAAGATCTAACATCAAATTAGTGCGTCCCTGCCTTGATAGCCCTTGAAACCTCTACAAACGTTGCGATTCAGGCTATCTCCAATCGGGAGCATCGTACGCTACACTCCAAGCACGAGACTATAGTGGAACGAGGATACATGGACGGTGTCCGCGCCTGTTACATCTACCAGCGCAATGTTATCGGCAATGAGTCAGGTGCTACGGCTAACCCATTCACTTCTAAGATGCATCCATTATATGAGATTGTCAAGAGCAGTCGTAAGGTGAGAAAGAAGTTGCTAGGAAATATGACCATGAGTGTGGACTTTGAGTCCCCAAAACTAGACGTTGATTCCTCGAAACCAAATCATCTGGGCTATTCGAAATTTGTGATCGAGAATCTTGCGTTCTTTGAGTATGGGACTTTTGATGAGCTGTACCAAGTTGTGACCACCATGGAAAGAGTCGTTTCCGGGACCGGCATCACTGTGGCCCATTCAATCGAGACGGATATCTTTCTCCTTAAGCTGGATTCTGGGGATACCGCAGAGCGAATCGTCAAACCAGATACTCTGAAAGTATTGGCGACTGGTGCGGCGATCCTCTACATGTTATGGGAATGCAGATATTTCTTGAGAAAGTCTTATAGCATCAATGACAACAAGAGCCGCGACTACAAGAGCAACAAACTCTCCGCTAAAGACTTGAATAAGGCGCCATCAAGAGCGGCCACCTGGCCCCATGGCGCTGCCGCTCTTTGGAAAAAAATTGATGAGATCATGACCGACCTCAAGTCCGACGAGGGTATGATGAAGCAGTGTAAAGAATTCGTGGACCTCCTTACAGTTGACAATGAATTCAAACTCGCTGCCGAAGGCGAGGATCCCGAGGACCTCGATGGTGAGAGGGCCCTGACACCAATCCATGACCTCCATGAAGAGGGCGGTATTGGTGGAGAACTTGGCACACCGGGGAAGAACAAGAAGCGCAAGTTCACATCCGGATCTCCCGAGAAGAGCCTAATGAGGCCGAAGAAGAAGGTCAAGGCAAGACCTCGGAAGTCATCCGGGAAGGATGAATGAATACGTTTTTTATATTATATCTTAGTCTTTGCACCTTCCGGGTTTACTCTTTTTCATTTTCTCCTTTTTTTTGTTACCACAGGAGTCATTTATTTACTTTCATACCCGGCAGGTTTTTTTTCTTGTAGATATGGGTTTTATTTCCTTTTCATGTCTTCTCTTTTCTCTTCTAGCTCATTACCTTGGTGGGGGAGTTTGTTGTTTTTTTCCTTTTTCCTCACACTACTTTCTTCTTTTGTTCTCGTCTCATCTCATCGGGCTGGCATTTTTCACCTTTTTCCCTCACTCTCCCCTTTCGAAATTAGTAATCCCCTCTTCGCTTCCCTTTTTCTGGCAGGTTCGCGGGGTATGCCCCGCGGTTTTCGTTTCCTTTCCCCGTATTTTGTCTATTTTTTTTTCCTCGAAAATACCATAAAGGATTGACTTGGATATGTGGATATCGATGAATTGATGGCTAGCCAATAGCATGGATTTGGTCTGGATGGAGGTCTTCCTTGTCCATTCGCTCGGGTAGTTAGTGGCGAAATTTATGGGATTACTTTTCTCATCGTCTCCGCCCTCGCACTCGCGTGTGTATCGGGCAGGCTTTTTTGGAGGAATCATAAGCACCAGTGGCGAGTGATCTTTCATGCATCTATGTCCGAGTTCTCTGGACGGTCGGCATGGCACAAGGGATCATGGAGTGCGCATGGAGAGCCCTGCTGGGTATATACGCCGTGCGCTAAGTTTCTTACATAAAGGGGGGGTTATTGCATTCAACACTCGGGGCATGCGGCGGGTATCGTAGCATGTGTGAAGGAAGATCCGCAGATTTGAGTTTTCCTAGTTTTATGTTTGTATAAACATTTAGTTTCTGCTGTGACATGAACATATGAACGGGGGAGAAGTCTATGCTCAGTTGCCCAGCGCTAAATGTTATGTATGGTCTCGATCACAGGCCATTGATGTTGCATCCCTGCCTGCGCGGACAAAATTCCGCTAGTTAGTCGCCAGCCGTAGTGGAATTTGAATTCAGCCACTGCTGGTTGGTGTGGATAGTCAATGTTTCCGATCTTTCCGTAGAATTCTCAAGATCCCCGATATCTGGTCACAAAACATCCCTCCAAATAAGCCGTCCCAAGAAATACTTTACGCGACACTCGTGCTATTGCCGGTCTCGCGCTCGCTTACTCAAGATCACTTCCTCGCCTCTCCGCTTAAATGACCACCGTCACAAACTGCTAGTCTATATCCAGCAAGAAACTTCCCTGGGCGCCCATTCAACGCCCACCCCCAACACCACTGTTCCACCCCTCTGGATAGATACAGTATGTCGACCAGATCGAACGGGTCAATTCCGTGGTTTCTGACCTCCTCCGCGCAGAATGCCCCCCTCTCTCACAACCCCCTAGTTATACAGTTCCGCCTGCAGAACGGTAGTCAAGTTCACAATGTATCACTCGCTAACTATCGACGACGGCGAATCGCTCAAGGGGATGCTTGAGTGCCGGGTGCGCGAGGAGACAATCTCGGAAAGGTTCGGGGCGGGGCGCGACACCTATGCCCTGCGGGTTACCCCCCCCCCCATTACCGAGGATATGATACCACCTATTATACGCCGAGGCCAGGCCTCAACATCGAGGCAGCCCGGTACTAAATTTGTTAGGCCACCAGGTAATAACGAGGTTCCGGACTGCACCGTGCAGGTTTCCTCCACCGATGGTCCCCTTGTCTCGTGGTTGTCGACACTGACCATAGCATAGTATAAGTGTTCGAGGCTAAGGTGATAAATTTTCAATACAAGTTATCGTCCGAGGCTACGTACCGGTCAGAATGCTACCGGCGACCAATGCATGTGGGGTTTCCGAGCTCTTCAACCTCTATGATTCGTTCAACCTTTTAGCTAAGGGTTATTGCTACGTAATAGCCACCTAGCTGCGCTCCGCACTCTCTGGCGGCGGGGTTACAATACCCGAGTATCATAAAGTCTGGGTTTATATTTTTTTTTTTCCTCGATGGCGGTTTTACCACCGCCGGCACCCCGGGAACACGAACGTTTATGAGGTCAACCACGATGACTGGGCTTAACATGTGACCGAACCTAGCCCGAGGCCACCAACCAGGGTACTAAACTTGGCATCCTGGTGCCAGTTAGGAGCTCCGGCGCTCCCCTTCCAACCGGCGCACTGTAATCGGCCTCGGGCCCTCTAATATCGGGATCGCCCTCCACCACCCAATGGTTCGCGTGTCCACGGTGCATCCATTCGCAAGGCTACCGTACACGATGCCCTTACTGTACTGTAGGTAGGCTGAAGCCGGGCACAGCGCCAGCGGCACCACCGCATCGGGAAGCCCGATACCGCAGCCAGCCAGTAATTTCCTTTCATCATTCCCTCCCCC
>QLOI01003566.1:16433-34201 GCA_003313605.1 Tuber umbilicatum | reverse complement strand
TTTTTTTTTTTTTCAAGAATGAGAACTAAATTAGGATGGTGGGAAAACCGGTCAATTGACTGGGCATCGAATGCCAGGGCGCCATGTACGGATTGTACGGATTGTACAGGAAAGTACGCACTTGGACAGTCTTAGTTTGTTGACAATTCTCAGCCTCTCATCATTATATCTGCACACGACGACCCCTGGATACTCGAAATTCGCGACCGTGAGCGTAATAAACATGTAAACAGAAGATTTGCTCTCGCGGCGTGCTCCCAGTGAGCTGGAGCATAGCCTGTGGATGGGTCGGATCGACTGGTCCAAATGTGAGACGAGACTAGATGACCCGGGTCTCAGAATAATCATCGACCGGGAGGCAAGAGCGAGTGACTAGCCATGATGGCTATGTCGTAGATACGAAAGTCTAGAATGAATAAATAACTATGGACGAAGCAATGGGAGTGTGTGTACCCTAATTAAGAAGTACCTAGACGTGAGAAATAATCAACTGGGTAATCAATGCGGATGCCAGCTAGGAATAGAACCGGTGATATACACCTCGCCGAAAAGCCAACAACTCTGGAGGGGGAGAACGTGAAAATGATAGCAGCTAACGACCGTCAGTTTTTGTGTCGCCCCGGGACCTGTTTCTTATGCCGAAAGACAGGAGGGTGGGAGAAACAACAATCCGAACCCAGCGGTCCAATCCCGACTGTCCAAGGGGTTAAAGAACGGAGCGGTGCAACCGCGCTCTGTAGGTAATCCCCATAGAACAAGAAGGTAACGTGTAAGAGTTTGGTAATGAAAGGGAATGGAATATCAAATCTTATTAGAAGCAATCGATATACTGTCAAACAATGGTAAACAACACTCGAAAATTATTGTTCGACGGATACTCGAGTAAAAATCAGGAAGGAAGCCAGTCGGAGTCAGCAGCATACTAATCACGTTTTCAACGTTGTGAAAGCTTTCCCCTGTAATTGCGACTGGCCCCGCCAAGATGCAGCGTTCAGAAGTTCTCCACCTATGGGTGGGGGCCCTTTCTACCGGGGGCTGCACATTAACGCTTGACGAAGAATCTAGAATAGTCTACTTTGTGTGTCAATAATAGAATGAGTCCCACTCATACTTGGCCATTTCCACGGAAGCGAACGCGTATTCCTCGCTGAACAGTATCCATAAGGGGTTCCCGCCACTGATCAAGCAACGGTCAGTCGGCACTCCTGACTGGGGTAAGAACACTGGCAGATTGGGACATCACATCACAAACCTCCATATTTCTCCGACTATATCGAGCGTGTAAGGAACACAAGGTCATATGATATCACTCGGTGGTGAGTTTCTATCTTCGCATTCTGCCCGAGGCTTGTTTTGCGGGCTTTGTGTTGTTGTTCGAGGAGTGGTTAACGGATCGGCGCGCCATACGCCCGTAGCTTCGACTCAGCCTCCTGATAGTGCGACGCTCGCCTAACAACAAGGCACAGAATGTACGGTAGGTGAAACCCGGCACTTATGCGCGGTATGTCTAAAGAACCTTGAGATCCATGATGCATCCTCCCAGCACCCCTCCCGGTGCCGCGTTAGATAGTCAGAAGATCGAGTGACATGGTTGTTACACTCGCTCTCTGGAGCTCTCGGATCTCCCCGCGATATTCTGTCGATCTTCTCAGCCCTGCACCATAACGGGTGGTAATCGCCCGGTGAAGTATTAGGAGTATTTAACACAACCTATGTGAGCCTTTATCTACGGTCATTTGCTCCGCAAATGAGTAGTATCCAAGCGGGGGGACTTCAAGAGGGAGCGGCAAGTGGGTCTGGTTTATACTCGGCAAGCGACATCCGTTAAAACTTCACAATCACCGATTTACCTCCCGCTTCCATACAGCACTGCCTCTACAGGAAAAATGTCGGGACGGCGGTTAGATAAAGAGCGTGGGATTTGGTATTGCTTGTTTTCTCTCGCATACATGTATCATATCACTATGTCATCCTAATACTATTATCATCATCATATATATCCAAATAGTAATTACTACGATTGGAAATCGCTTCTGTGTATAGAGGAGGGAGGGAGAATAAATGGGGAAAATTTGGTGTTTTCTCGATATTTATAGGGTGTGAGATCGGGCGTATCGTTAGGCGGACCGAAAGTATGGGGAAATTTTGCCGATCCTGAAAGTCCTCGCCAAGACCCTCCCTGCTGTTCACTTGCGGGGTTTTTTTTGAAGGTTGTTGGGTGTTGTAACGTGATGGGCGCGGAACGGGTAGGGATTGAGGAATTGATAGATACCAAACAATAGGGAGAGAGAGAGAAAGGAGCCTCAAGAACTTTTGGACTTGGACTCTGTTCCACCTCTTTCTTCTTCTTTGTTTTACCAACGATCGCAATACACAATTCTATTTTTCTAGACCATTTTTGTCTGTTCGGGAAGTAATGACTTCTGACGAGGATCAAAACGAGAATCGGGAAAAGGGTGGTGAGAAGTTGTGGGAGCACTCTTCCCCTGAAAGAACGACAATGTACCAATTCAAACGGCACGTCTCGGAAAAATACTCACGAGAGTTCTCTGGTGAGGAAGACAGGTTCAATTCCTTGTGGGCATGGTCAGTCGCCGAGATCGAGAGTTTCTGGAGTGAGATCTGGTATTATACTGGGATTAAAGCTACAAAGGGGTTTGAGTCCGTATGTGTCCAAGCTCGAATCGCCTGCCCTACTGCTGTTACTTCTTCTACCAATTGGACCGCTGGGTGGGAACGCTACAAGCTAACAATCTTAAAATAGGTCGTGGATGTGAATTCGGGAATGTTCCCAAGACCAGCCTGGTTTTCGGGAGCTCTCCTTAATTTTGCTGAGAACCTGCTTTTCCCACAGCTACGCGACAATGGCGGCGATGCGGTCGACGAGAACGCCATCGCGGTCATCGCCGCAACGGAGGAGAACGAACGGGAGTATGTCACTTGGAAAGAGCTCCGCGAGCGTGTGCGTGTTTGTGCTGCGGCTCTGAAACAAAGGGTTAAGCAGGGTGATGTAGTGGCAGGTGAGGAGTGCAGATCTCCCAAGAAAAAAAGGAGAAGCTTTTAATTGGAGGGATCGGCCGGCGGGAGGCTTACATGGGTGATGCGGCGCGGTAGGATACGTCGCGAATCATACGAATGCTTTGGTAGCTATGCTTGCTTCGACATCTTTGGGATGCGTATGGACAGGGATTAGCCCTGATCATGGGACTACCGCTGTTCTTGACCGTCTGGTTCAGCTGGAACCCAGAGCACTTTTTGCGGATTCTGGTGTGCTTTACAATGGGAAAATACACGAGGCTGTACCAAAACTGGGTGAAATCACTGCTTCCCTTTTGAAATTGGAGACGGTAGTGGTTTTCAATGCTTTTGGACTGAAAATTGATGTCCAAAGTATCAAGCCGAGGGGGCGGGTTGAGTGTCAAGTTTGGCAATATGAGGATTTTGCGCGGACAGCGGACCAAGACTGTCCGTTGGAATTTTTGCAATTGTCTCCTGATACTCCTGTTTACGTTCTGTTCTCTTCGGGGACCACCGGAAGTAGGCCCCCTTTTCCATTCGGGCTGTACGAGGGTTGCTGATGGCGGTTCTAGAGCCCAAGTGCATTTGCCATGGCGCTGTCGGAACTCTAGTGCAGCATAAGAAGGAACATATGATTCATTGCGATATTGGTCCTGGATCGGTCTTCTTTCAATTCACTACTGTTGCTTGTTAGTTGGTAATCTGTCCTAAACGTGGGGATTGTGATTCTGCTAACATTCGACTAGGGATGATGTGGCATTGGCTTGTGTCTGGCCTGGCGAGTGGTGCAACTATTGTTCTCTACGATGGGTCTCCATTTAGACCCCTCATAGGAGAAGGGGGGGATCTGGCAATGGCAAAGCTGATTGACGAACTCGAGTATGTATGATTGTATCACCTTGGTAAGTCTGTTGTTAAGGGTTTCTAGTGTAACACACTTTGGCACAAGCGCCAAGTATCTTTCGATACTGGAGCAGAACAACGTGCGTCCAAGTGTGTCTTGCCCATCACCTTGTTTACCTAGACAGAATAACTGATGAAATGATAGAGGATGAATATCCCATGAAAAACCTCAGGGCAATATATTCTACTGCATCGGTGCTTGCGCCATCAACATTTGAATATGTTTATGGCGCGTTTGGGCCAGACCTCAACCTTGGCTCCATCACTGGGGGGACTGACATCATCTCATTGTTTGGTGCGCCCTCATCCCTTGTTCCAGTGTACAGTGGCGAAATCCAATGTTTGGGTTTGGGAATGAAGGTGGAGGCCTGGGATGGTAGCGGAAGCAACATCGAGGGCTCTGGTGAAACAGGAGATCTTGTATGCGTCAAGCCGTTCCCTTGCATGCCAGTCAAATTCTGGGGAAATGATGGCGAGGCCGTTTACAAGAAGTCTTATTTCGAGGAATTCCCTGGTATGCTTTTTTTTCTTAAATCAAGCAAATGGCGGAGCGCTGACGGGAATAGGCGTATGGCACCACGGCGACTTTGTTAAAATAAATCCCAAAACACGGGGCCTCCAAATGCTCGGTCGGAGCGACGCAATCCTCAAACCAGCCGGCGTAAGAATTGGTTCTGCAGAGATTGTATATATACCTTCGTAGACCTTCCTTGGCACTGACTGACAAGCAATAGTACAACGTCCTCCTAGCCAAATTCCCTACCCAATTCGAGGACGCAATCTGCGTTGGCCGCCGCCGCGAGAGCGATGTAGACGAGCACGTGGTGCTCTTCGTAAAGATGTCCTCTGGGGCACTCCTTACTCCCCAATTAGTTGATACTGTAAAGAGCACGATCCGCCGCGAGCTTAGCGCGAGACACGTTCCTGCCGTCATCGACATGACGCCGGAAATCCCCGTCACGACTAATGGAAAGAAGGTGGAAGTCGCGGTGAAGCAGATCGTCAGCGGGGTGAACATCGAGGTTAGTGCTAGCGTTGCGAACGTGGAGAGTTTGGAGTGGTTTAGGCGGTGGGCGGAGAATTGAGTGATGCCTGTTATGCACGGTGTTGTTGTTGACGTGGTAGCAAACCAATCGAGAACGATTTGCGTCTCTTGTGCTCGGTGGTGATGCCTAGTTTAGATGTGGCTTTGTGGACCGTAGCATAATCTTCACCGCAGGTTCGGTGGATGGAATCACGATATATCACTCGTATGCTGCCATTTATTGAAATCCCGACTGGTCGTGATGAAATGCCTTGTTCGGGCGCAGCGAATAGTCCTAGGGGGTGAGTACTGTAGCTTACGCTTTGGAATAGAATACTGTACCCGGGGCACATGGAATGGACAAGCTAATAGATATTCAAGATGGCAATTGATCGAGCTCAGTCATTGGGGGCGCTTAACTTGGTCCTTACTAATTCCTGTAGGATTCGGTTCGCCATTCCGGCTGAAATTGCTCCCGCTCGGACAGATTGTGCGGGATCGGTCTGCGCGACATCTCCACCGGGAATGTGTCCCTTTCTGCGCGACCAACGGCGGCGAGTTGCGTGGGATTGGCTCTAACCGCTGCTCCCAGATACGACATTTTTGAGAAAAACGGTGCTCCTGGATCCCAGCCGGATATCCCTCTTGAGTATTGGAAAAGGCGTTAGAATGTCTCAGATACGCGCGCTAGAGGGGTGAGGGATTGGGGTTTTGGGAAGCACGGAGCTTTAGAAATGGCGGGAGGAGCAGGATGGTGGATCTACTGATAAGGCCCGGAAGTTGAAGGGAGGCTCACTGGGTAGCGTTTGCACCCTTCTATATAGTACCACCCGGGCAGCAAGGTGTTAAAGAAATTGGTTTCTAGATCCCTTGGTGCCCGATGCTTGTGTGGTAGCACTGCTGAAGCAAAAATGTCGGAATTGAGTGCCTGTACTGACATTACCGGGGACGGTAGGGGTAAACTACTGGCAGCACGGTCTGTGGTCTCCTGAGACTGTCTGTGACCGGTTTATATACTAGTGATACCTCAAGGACGTATCCGGGCACGACATCTTGGGCAGGTTGGCGAGGGGCCCCGGGGCACGACTGTTTCTTACGGGGGGTCGTATATCCCGGCGGGGGCGGATAGGCGCCTGGCTGTGTCCGCGATCGTTGTCATTACCCAGCTGGGCCAGGAGCATTTCAAGATCCCGCCAAAAGGCTGGAGAATGATCCGGAGCCTGATGCGATGGATGGTTGTCTGAGGTTAGTAATCCTGGGAAGGGTTGCCAAAGAGCGTTCGGAGATATGACTAGGATGCATCTACCATCACTACTGGATGTCAAATTGACGATAATTTGGCTTTCCACTTGTCACCATGCACACAGATGCACTGCTAGGAGGCGTGCCTATCCGTGGTAGAAGGGGAGAAGCTGTTGCACACTTGACCGCAAATCGCTTGGGCGATGTCTGCGGAGGAGCCTTGGAGAGACTACAGTGGCAGTGAGTGTCTCTAGCTAGATTGGGCGTTTCGACACTGATGTGGGTTTCTCTGGCGGAGCAGTTGCTGCGCCTCGATGAGCTTTGCTATGCCCTGACCACTGAATCTAGGTCCACGAATGTGGGCACAGGAAAAATCTCTTCTTTAGAGACTATTCTTGGGCGTTGTCTTGGACTAGCTACCATCAATTAGGAAACGCTAGCAGTCCGTCTGATCAATACAACTTTGCAGGGATGCCCCCACTCCCGTTTTGATCTCCCCCAAAGTCCTCATGATACTATTGTGGAAGTCCCCCTGAGCTGGTACTAACCTTTAGCCTGTATAGGAGCTTTCGCAGGGCCTTGTAGCTCGCCACCGGCATTCCCGCTTGTAGTGTACACTATGCGGCGTACTATTGGAGAATTCATGTGAAGGGTTTGCTGAGAGCACATGCTCGATCCCTTGCAATTGGAACCCTAAACTAATACTCTGAGCATGCCGCCCCCGACACTTTTGCGGTGAATGACCTTCGAGGGGAGATTGGGTGGTGAATGTCTAACAGTGAGGGCTTTGGCGGTTCGCGTGCCGCATGCGTTGGCATCCGTGGGATTATTAGTGCTGCTTGGTCTGGAGAACCAGGGATTTAACCAGAGGGATATCTGGCACTATCCACCTTTGAATTGGGCTGTTATGGAGCACGAGGCGGTAGTGGAGCTTGTTCGAATTGCTGTCTGCCCAAATCTGAGAGGCTCTTCGTTTTAGCCATACACTACTCCCCCTTGCCACTGGGGTGAATATGTAGAGGGGGTGAGGTCATCACTGAGCCTGACCGATATCAACTCCCACATAACGTAAATTAACGCGGGGGAAGGGTGCTACTCTGTGAGGCCGATAAGAGCAGTACCGCAGAGGTGGCGGAGATACTGTCAGACCGAAAGGACATCATCTCTAAGCTATCCACTTTTCGCCGCAGCCCACTCGCTTGTACTGATACGGTAGGGGTAGGAATGAGGAGTGGTTAATATACCCCTAGCCCGTGCTGATGTCAGCTCCAACGAAGGAGACATCGTGGGCCGGACGCCATTCTTTGCGGTAGTAATTTACAGGAGGGGTAAATGCGCTGCTAAGACCCTCCCCGCAAACCATAGTATGGTAGACAACTTTAGCCAAACCATACTTTCTCCATCCGGAGATGTCGGCCCGAACCTAGCGAACAGGAAGGGCTCTCCGCCACTCACCCTGGCCACCCGGGGGCCTGGTAAAGATATTTCTAGACTTTGTCAATACCAACCCCAATTCGGCGGATATCGACGGCCAAAAACCGCTCCAGCGGGCCGCTGGGGATAGGAAGGGAGGGGTTATAAGGATGCTCACGAGCCGACCAGATGTCAGACTAGAAATATTAGGTCGGTATGGCCGAAAGCCGCTCCCCTTGACTATGCACGGGCGTGAAGGCGCTCCGAGATCACGTGCATATCTCGAGGTGATACCTTTCCGAGAGTTTCACGGGCGTTCGGGCTTTGGCCCCTTGCCCTATTTCCGCCATCTACTGCGCGGACTGCCATTATCGCTCGAGTTCTTCAACTCCTGCACGCGCGGCACACGTGTCGGTTCTACGGGGTATGAAATCACAACAAATAGGTGCTTGTCCGGAAATTGATGTCACGTTCTCTCCCTTCCGTTTACTCCGCCCTTCGTGTCCCATGTTCGGCGGGAGATTGCACGATCTATGTGTGTGTCGCATGGAGCGGGGAATGCATGCTAGTATGAAGAGGTGGTTGGGGCTTTTTCCGTTTTCCGTTTTTCCCTTACCTACGCAAGCGGGGCATACGTTATTTTAGGTGGAATTAGGGTTAAGTGATTGGCGTGGTATCTCACATGGTCGGGGAAAGAAAAACTCCCCATAACTTAGAGCTTCTTTTTCCCATCGCGTTATCATAAGAAATCACTCGCTTGAAAACAATCGTACTTATGAGCCTCAAGGCACGGCCTGACTTACTGGCCAGCCTCGCGGGTGTCTGGTGTTAGCCATAGGCATGTCGGGTCTCCCCTCGGCGCGGCGAGCGCAATGGGGTCTGTCGTCTTTGGCCTTCCCAGCTCTTCGGCTGGACCGGGGGTAAACTGTTCGTCGGGGCGGGGCGGACTGCGCATTAGAGCACTTCGTCGCTCTCCATTTCGTGTGGGCGGACGGATTACTGGACATAATACTTTAGGGGATCCATGGCGGCGATTTGAGAATGTCTTGATAGCATGAAGCGGCACAACAGTATAATTTACAAGTCTTGTTTGCGAAAAGAGAGTAAAGCACGTATCGTCATCTCATCGGGTGACACCAACAGGCGAACCACAATCACCCTCCTCGTGGTACTCGTAGCATATACCTAACCTCCTCCGGACACCCAAACCAACAAATAGGCGGTTGGCGCGTATTTCCGGTGCTTACTACCTCCACTTGCCGAGGATTCGAACGAGAAAAGTTCCTAGTTCCTGTTTGTAGGGCCTATTCTATAGTTGTTAGCCTAGCACTGATCGCTGATACTCGCTTTTCTTTGGGTTTCAAAGGGCGATATTTTCTCGCAGAGGGATTTTCTAAGAATCCGGTATCATAGTAAAGGGCCGAGTGCTGCGAATGTTATATTCGCGTGGCACGGGCTCTAGGTTAGCTGGTCTGGCAGAGCGCAACCTCCTCCATGTGTATCTGTCGCCTCTATTCCTGCGTGTATGTAAGCTCTTGTATTGTGGCCAATAAATCTTATAATTTGGAGTTTCCCACCTTGATTTCTATCAGGGGGGTGAATACATGTCCATGGCTTAGTCTGCTTGGGTAACACCTCCGTGACTTTTAGCACCTCGGTAGCATATTTGAATATGATACTCGGAAACGAAACCAAGTAGCGGAAGTCACGCTGATACCGCCGCATCAGTGTCTGATCCTAATAGTACGGGTTTGCTATAAGCCTCGTAGGATACGTTCCAGCGTGGAATATCAGGTACTAAGAGTGATAAACGGGGCCCGAGAGCGGAGGGGATTGCCTCCCTGATTGAGGGATATTGATCGATTTTTGGGTATTGGCTTTGGGGCGTGATCGTGTTCTTGGGAAGGAGGAGATTGGTCTGGGTGATTCCTGAAGATAATATGAAGGCGGAGCATTTCAAGGATTGCTTTTATTTATTGAGGTGAAGACGGCTGAGGGTGTATGGGATCCAGCTGGCAATAGAGATGGAAGAGTAGTCCACATTAGACGGCACTCGTGACCGAATCACTCGCTATTCTTCCCCACGTAGTGGCATACATCTGATCTCTAGAGCGGAGGATTCGGTAGAGCTTTAACTGGTCTCAGCCACAAACCGGCCGAGTGGTAGCTCTGTGGGCATATTTGGTGTCCGCTACACGGCCATTCGAGCTCGTAACGTTTCCTGTACCGAATGGCAGGATAGGACCGGTTCTTTGGCTGCTGGGCTAGAAGTGAACGAACGTCTCTTTTCTTGAACCATTGATTGTAAGACTGGATAGGATCGAGAATTTCGCCTAATGATATATTATTCTTTAGCCCCGAACGTGTTGATCCCACCCGCCCGACCTATACCACCGTACCTGATCCACGCAACGAAACCAACAACGACACCCCGCCACAGTACGACACATGGACAAGCCCAAGACCCCAGATACTAGCAGCCATTAGTCGCCCTTACCACCCCACAAGTACAGCAAACACAAAACCATTCCTCACACCAGCATAGCCCTTATCGAAACAAAAATAAAAAACCCATCCCCACGAAAAAAAAAGCAAGTGGTGATGATCATTGCAAACTTCAACCTCCAATACCCCCAAACTCACATCTCGGCCTCTCGGCCCCCCTTACTTGCTCCCTTCCTCATCCAGCTTTTCCAATTCCTCCCCTAGCGACTCAACCTTCTCCCCCAAAACTATGAGTTCATCCCACATCTCCTCCAAAGTTTTCTCTAGCTGTTTATCGAGGACAGCGGCGTACTCTTTAGAACCGTGCACCTGCCTCATCATTGCGTCGTGCTCCTTCGTCTTTTCTTCCATGCGGGTCTGGACAAGTGAGATCTGGTGCTTGTAGTCGTTGATTTGAGTCTGCAGCTGCTCGGCTTTGGAGGGCATTTTCGGTGAATGTTTGATGGACAGATCGATTTGGATAGGGTGGAAGTGTGAGTGTCGGTGTGTGATGGTGGTGGGAGCGGTGGCATCGTGAAGCTTGAATTTATTGTCGGGGAGAGGTAGCTCGAAATGCGTAATGTAGTACGTGTGTGGAAGGGAGGAAGCGTTGAGGTTGGATGTGGTATGTGATGCGTGGTCTGGCTGGGGAACGCTTGATGCGCTTTGAATACAATTCTAATAGTCGGCCGGGGGATGCAAAGTCTCTTTTCCTCGTAGGTGCCGTGCCCAGGATCTAGTATTGAGCTTAGGTTCATTGTGGCTCTCCATGTTTATCTATAAGGGGGGTTTTGACGAGTTAGAAGTATGTTTATCGCACTATTATAACTGCTGTAACGGGATGCATCTGGTGACGAGGGCTACTTGTTGATCGGACACATGTAGTAGAGTGCTGTCTAAGGCAGTAAACATCTGCTTACCTCAGAATCCAGAACACTAGCAGAAATACTAGGATAAACTGCCAACATGCTAGGAATGCTCTCTACACTACGTACAAGTGTACTCAAACTCCCCCGACGAGCTGAATGCAATTGTGAAGGCCACTTGTTGGATTAACCAAACAACTCCAACCTCCACAAACGTAACCTTCTGTATACCGCTCTGAAAGGACTGAAAGTGTAGGATTATCTACTTACATCGGGTCCCTCGGCCCAGCGATATCTCTTTGAAAATTGGCGAGCTCAGAAACCCGACCCAACCCAATCTTCCTGTGACCGCTAGGGGGAGGGGGGGTTGCAGCCTAATGCAGGGGTATGATATATCATGATGTGTGGGTGTGGTCTTGTAGGGAAATCATGTTATATCACTCGGATGAGCGAGATTGAAGAGAGCTCCGGTTCATCGTTCGAGCTCTCCCGTGTCACGAACGACGGAAGGGCGGAAAATGGTGAAGTGTGATGAGCGCCCGAGAGCTGGGGGGTGGCAGAGCTTGATCTAATAAAGTATATTAATGGAAAATAAGAAGAATGGTTAGCAGTAGAGTATTTCAAAGTGTCTAAAGAACCATATTGTTGTTTCTAGCAGCACAGCACAAAGTGGAGCAGCAATACACATCCACCCCTTCCATTCCTCGCAAGGTTCAACACTTTTAATAACCTACTAGTATATCATCTGATGAAAATTCCCCTAAAAAACCCAATCACCACAGCTCTTCTCTCTCCCCCTTTTTAAACTCCTCCCACATTCCCCTCAACATTGCCCTCCCTTCCCTGTCCAACCCGCGCGCGAAAACCTTCACCCCCTCACCACCGAGCAACTGAAAAATCTTGCCAACGCCAATCGAAACATCCCCTTCAAACCCGCCCATTAAGCCGCCTTTCAACACCTCCCCCAGCAACCCGCCAACACATCCTGCGACTTCCCTCTTCTCCTTCTCCCGTTCGCTATCCACTCCCGCCGTTGCACCCGCATGTCTAGGTCTAACTGATCCGACCGACGGCTCACAGAACGTCTCGAGTAGGCGATTGAAGCCCTCGTTGACTCCCACTAGGGTTATCCCCGGCGGGAGTTGCGTGGGAATGGGGGAGTGCGCGGGGAGTAGCCAAGGAGGGTGAACTGTCTTGTCGGACTTCTTGCGAAGACTAGCGGGCTTTCGTTTGATTATGCAGTGGAGTAGTGATTGTAGGGCAGTAATCACGAGGTGGTACCGTCCACTGCGGATCCGGCGGCGGTGAAGGGTCAGGATTGTGCGTGTTAGGTTGCATAACGCGAGGTAGATTTCGTCCGGGTTGGCAGTGGTAAAACGCGGACCAGAAGAGGGGCTGGCAGAGAGTGTGACCGCCGTGAGGGATTCGTCAATGTTGTATTGGTGGATCGCCCAGGGCTTTACTTGTCAGCCCTTTGAACACGAGGAATGAAAGGAAGGGTAGGGAGGGGTAGGGAATACTTTTTCATGGAGGATTGTCTCCATACACGTTGTTACCGTTAGGAAGTCCTCTACCGAGGGCATTTTGTGCAGGTTTCGGGAGAGTTTGGAGAAAGTTTTTGAGATGTAGGTGGTGGTCCTTTCTTTAGCGGGTTCGTCGTTGGGCTCTGCGGGTTATTAGCGCTGTTGATACGTAGACTGGAGGGGTATTACTTTTAATGCTTCCGACTATGGTTTTTAAGACTTCTCTGTACCCTGGGCCGGATGTGGGGTCTTCCAGATTATCTAGTAGATATCCGTCAACAATTGCTGCAAGACATTTCTCGAAGGCGTCATTCTTAAGTCTTTCAGTCATCCCTTTGAATGCAGTGATCAACTCCTGTCTGCACCCATCCCTGTGTGTGTGGTTATTCCCTATGGAATTAAAGCCCATCGTCTCAGTAAACTTAGATCCTAACATACTAATAACCAGAGCTGTAGTTTCTATCGCCTGATCGAAAGCTTCCGAGGAAGCGCAGAAGAGAACACAGGCCTCTCTAGCAACTCCGAGGACCTCACTCCCCTCCGCTGGCGCTTTGTCGCAGAGAAAGTCTGATAGACCATGCTGCATCGCCGAATGAATTGCATGCCGGGCAAATTGCATTGCTTTAAAAACATGTTAGTTGTGTATTCAAATGTGGAGAATATTCATGAAAAACTTTATACCTGTCCGGCACCCCTCTGGGCCGCCTTGCTCAAGGGCCCAACATTTACGCCATACCTGCAGGAAATTTACATCAGGAAGGGTGCCCCCGCCACCCTCGGGCTCCGCTAATAACTCCTCCAGATTATTCATCAATTTATCCCTCAACCCCCGTACAGCATCCTCCTGGCCAGCTTTCCAAAATTCCTCAATAATTACAGACGCCCTCTGTGAATTTTCCACCACAGAAAAAGGCGCTTTGTCTACCGCTCTCATCACGTTCGCTAGGAACCCCCGACTGCGTTCTTGTCCTTTCGTTGAAAATGTGTGCCTCAGAATCTTCCTGGCGATATCCTCACTCTGGCTGCTAGCCCATTCCACCAACCCCGCAGCGTCAGTGGCTAAGAACGAACTAGCGTTTCCAAGGGTCCAGAGTTTATCCATTATTTGGAGCGCTTTGGAATCTAGCTCGCAGGAAGATTTACTACCGGTCGAGGTGGTGAGGAGAACTAAAGTGTCTAGGATTTTCTCTCTGGTTGTTCGCTTTATTGCTTCGGGGGGGTAGTGTGCTATGCTATCTAGTACGAAGGTATATCTTTGGATGGCTTCATCGTTCGTTCCCTGTCGGTGATTTCTGGCCTCGGTTAAGGACTGGGAGGTGCAGTCCGTGTCTGAGAAGGGCTGTAAGCGACGGACGAGACCAGCCATTACGGCGTCTAGATGTCCAGTAGAATTAGTATAAAATACGTGAAGATATGTTAGGCAAAACCCATAAAGTATTTACCTTTAAGTGTCGGGAGCTCGAAAAACTCTCCATCAGCCAACATATTTAACCAGAGGTCCCGAGCGGTGATCAGTGACTTTTCATTGGCTTTGGTGTCCAACGCCATATCTAAAAAGTGGTCTACGAATTCCTCCTTTGCGAGGAGACTTCCGATATGCTCAATTGATTCCAACCAGTTGCTGACAAACCCCGTGTTTAGTGCTAGACAGAGATTCTGGTTGTTTATATCCTTCACGGAACCAGTCCACCCTGCACCACTTGTAGGCAGTGAATCAACGCCTAAAGCATCTTCTGGAGAGGAGACACTGTTACAGCCCGAGAGAGCAATCTGGAATTCCTTAAAGAACAACGTTTCTCGTGGGTCAACATCTTTCTTCGTACTAGGTTTGGCTCGTTGGATAAATCCCTGATCGACAGCGGTCTTATCTATTTGTATTACCCTAAGCAGAGCCCTCCATCTCCGCCACCCACTTGTGGACGTCTCCGCAGTTCTCACAACCTTCGGTAGATATTTCTTAATCTTAGCCTCAGTCGTCTCAGTCCTCACGCCTCGTAGTAGCATATCAATAAGGACCCAATTAAGATCCGAAACCGCTTCACAAGCTTCTTTGAAGATCTTTTCAATTTGGAATCCCGAGAGATTTTTCTCAAGCCTGTCTCCTATCATTTTTACTACTGCATCGTCCTCCCATACTGCAGCTTGTGATCGTAATTCTTTTACCCATATCTCGATAAACCCGCCCAAGTTCCGAGCTCTTGCGTAGCTTTCAATCAAGACTTCTAGTGTCTTGAGTATCTGCCCGCTATTGTCACCAACGCCGGCGTGACCAATGGCGCGGATAAGATTACCCCCGCGCTGTTGGTTACTCCCTCCTAGAAAAATGTCAAAGTCGAGTTTTAGCGCCAGGTCAATCAATCTCCATCTCACATCCCCCGCCACCCCAGTCGTAAGTCCTGACGTCTCGTCAATAATAAGCGATAAAGTTTCAGATGAGAGATCAATATTATTCTCGACCAGCAGCTCCAGCAGGTCTGTGAAGATTTCCGGAGATGTTCTTGCGTAGCTAAAGGGTATTATCGCCTGCATCAGTGCCTCGACGGTTTCGATGTCTGGCTTGCTTCGACGGAGTTGTGGCCTTATGGCGAGGCGGAAAAGTTGGATTCTGCCAGTAGTTTGTGATTTTAGTGGTTCCATGAGCACCGTTAGCTCTTTGGAGGATGCTTTGGATGGTTTCCTGGGGGTGCTGGGGAATATTATTTCCGGTGCAAAAATGAATTCTAAAAGTAATTCCTCTAGATATGGTTGTAATGTTGGCTGCGGAGGTTGGAAGGCTAGGAGTCTGTTTACCGGCGCAAGACAGGTAGTAGAAAAAACACTTGAGAGCTACCGGTAGAAGGTCAGTATTAACACAATGCCCGGAATAATGTGGAACCCGCCTTCTTTGAATTAGGATTTCCCCAGATGCAACTCTTCCACACATTGAGAACGGATCGCGTCCATTCTTCAGGAACAGTCTTTCCAGCCTCTAATAACACCAAGCAAGCCTCAAAATACGACCCAAGAATCTGCGCTCCAAACTCCGGTGTCCCGCGAAGCGCTGCGATGACCCCCCCACTGTCTCTACTCGTCCCGCCAGATGCCTGCTGTTGCAGATACGACAGAACATGATAGACACCCGGCAGCAATTGCAACACCGAAGCCTCCGCTTTACCACCCGTGACCAGAGACCTCTCCTCCGTCCCACTTGACTCCGTGGATATTGCTTCCTCCCGCGGCGTATGATACGACTCTCCGCCATCGGTATCCATCGCATCCTCATCACCCTCAAACTCATCCCCCACCACCAAAGCAGGTAGCGCTTTCCCTTCAGATAGCGTCTTCTCAACAACCTGCAAGAAACTATGCTTCTTTAGAACCGTTGCGACAGAAGCGTGCGACGAAGTGCGCAATAGTTTCAACAGCATCCCCCAGAACCCAGGATTACACCTGGCGGCGGCGCTCCCGTCGCCCTTCTCACCCAACCGTTGTACCAGCCACTCTAGCAGCCATTCTTCCTTCCGCGGGAAAAATACTTTGTCGTCCTTTAGGACCTTCTCGGCGAAGGAGAGGAGACTCGGGAGAGATGGGTCACGGGAACGGAGGTATTTTGTGATTTCGACTGTGCTGTGTAGCGTGGCGGGCTGTGGGAGGAATTGTTAGATTTTCATGCAGGAAACTCAGTAGAGAGGGTTTGGTTTACTCACCTGGGGTAAATGCGGTGGCATTGCAATTGGGAATGTGTCTTTTTTTTGTCCTCCGTGTGGGATATTTAGAATGTCGTTGTACGAGTATTGACCTTCTATAGGAAATTTATTGAGCCTCATTGAGACTGGAGATACATGAGAGGCTTGGCGATTGGCTTGGCACGCTTCTTGTATCCAAAAATTGGACAGAAGCTGACTGCTAGTTTTTTTTGCACCTCCGCAGGCTTTGATGGTTTTGAAGAATCGAGGTTGGGCAAGGTTTTGCTGGTTCTTACGGCATCGCAGGTGGGATCTAGGGAGGATATGAATATCTGGAGATCAACTCAATTACCGTAGATCAATTTCATAAACTAGAAGAGTGGGTGTAGCGGTGGCTCTCTTTCCCAAGCTTACAAACGACACAGCGGCCTGAGCAAGGTCGAACTTGCAGCCAGAGAGGGGTTGTCCTGATCTTTTTTTTTTCGAGATTAAGATAATTCCCGTCCCCCGGCGGTCCGGAATATGGCAATTCCTGAATACGCCCTATGCACCTCTACTAGCTTTGGTTTTCCTCCGTCCATTTATGCCTCCGGGAGCCTCCACGAGCATTTATAGCATAAGCCAGCCTCTTGCTATTTAACAAGCAGATAATTTCTCATAAAGCCAGTGATCCTTATCTCATCATCGACTCGATCAGATAGCCGAGGATCGTCGAACCCCACGTAAAAAATCAATGTCGACCCCACGGAAGAGAAACTTTAGTGGGGCAACCCAACCAAGTCTTGCAGGATTCAATCCGCCCCCTCCCTTCTTCCTGCCCTCCTTCTCCATTCGCTACGCAATATATATTCCTGGATCTCTCTAAAAATCAAAAAAAAAAAAAAAGTTTGCCCCTCAAAAAAATCATATACTAAATTCTCCAAACATGCCCGCTCGTGGCGAGATAACCTACTTCGGCGCAGGCCCGGCCAGCCTCCCAACCACCGTCCTCCAGAACGCCTCCTCTGCTATCCTCAACTTTCAAAACACCGGCCTTGGCCTAGTCGAGCACTCCCATCGCTCCGCCCTCTCTCACGACATACTCGCAACCACTGAATCTTCCCTCCGTAGCCTATTGTCGATCCCGGGAGACTACACCGTCCTCTTCATGCAAGGAGGCGGAACCACTCAATTCTCTGCAGTACCGTATAACCTACTAGGCCACTGGGTGCAAAGCCAGCTCGATAAAGCCGACGGAGACATCGAGGTTGTCCGCGAGAAACTCAAAAAGGCAAGGATGGACTACGTTGTTACGGGAGGGTGGAGTCAGAAGAGTAGTGAGGAAGCGAGGAGGTTGTTTGGGGAGGAGAAAGTCAATGTGGTTACTGATTCGAGGAAGGTTTTCGGAAGATATGGCGGGATTGAAGGAGAGAAGGGGTGGAAGAGGACTGAAGGGGAGGGGAGGGTTTTCACGTACTATTGCGATAACGAGACGGTTGACGGAGTAGAGTTTCCTGGGTTTCCAACGTGCTTGGAGGGTGGGGTTGTAGCGGCGGATATGAGTAGCAATATACTCAGTCGCAGAGTGGACGTTTCAAAGTTTCATCTCATCTTCGTATAATCCCTCTCTACCCCCCCCCCCTTCTTATCC
>QLOI01003566.1:0-16415 GCA_003313605.1 Tuber umbilicatum | reverse complement strand
ATCCCACCTAATGGCTAACCGCCACCAGGCTGGCGCACAAAAAAACATCGGAACAACCGGCCTCACAATTGCAATTATAAAATCCTCGGTTCTCCAAACCCAACCAACCCCCGCCACGCTCCGCACCTTGGGTCTCCCCGTCCCTCCAGTAATGATGTCCTACCCTATCTTAGCAAAGAACAACTCCCTCTACAACACTCTCCCCATCTTCGACGTCTGGATCGCCGGCGAGGTAATGAAGGAACTTCTCGCGGCCGGTGGCCTCGCAAAACAGGAAGAAGTCTCCAATCGCAAAGCGGAGAGGTTGTATGCTGCATTGGAACGTGCACCTGGAACTTTCAGAGTCGTTCCGTTCGAGGGTGCGCGCTCCAGGATGAATATTTGCGTCAGGGCTCATCCGGCGGAGCTCGAGGGGGTATTCTTGAAGGGCGCAGAGGAGAGGGGCTTGCTAGGGCTTAAGGGACACAGGAGTGTTGGGGGGATCAGGATTAGCAATTGTGTGCCTTGCCTCTACTCTCTGTTCTCCTGCATTTTGTGGCTGACTTGGGAATGCATAGACAATTCGATCACGGAGGCGAGCGTGGATAAGGTGGTTCAGTACATTGACGAGTTTGTGCAGAAGAATGCTTAGGCTTGTGTCTGTTGACGATTGTGGTTAGAATTGGTGGATGATATACTAGATTTGGTAAGACTTCGGGATAAAGCGGGAGTTTGTAACTAGTTCTTAGACTAGACTGTCAGATCATGAGTACTCACTCGACAATCTCTTGATTTTGTTTTTTCCGTCCACAAAATTTAATACAGATGTTGAAGTTTTCTAAAAACAACTCGAACCACAATCGATCGAGCAATTTTTGAGATTCCCTAGATGTATCTACAGCCCGTTCAAACAAATAACCCCAAAACTCCCACCAGATTCCAAACATAAAGTACACATGGAAGAAACAGAACGTGCCAGGAACCTTCCTTTACGACCCATCACCTTCCTCCCCCCAACAACCCAACCTCATCCTCCTCTCCGGCCTCACTCTCCAAATCGCTCCCCAACAACCTCCTCCCCTCCCTGGCTTCTCCGATACCGGACAGCCTCCCCGCAACACCGGCAGTGCCCTCCTCAGCATTGAGCACAAAGTACACATCCTTCTTAGTGAGCACACCCTGTAGTAACCCATGCGTGGCAAAAAGCACATATCTCAACCCCAACTTCTGGAACAGATTCGCTACAAGCATGAGGCTACTTTTTGGCGAGAGAGTAATGGGCGTTTGGTCCATCCAGGGCCGTAAGTCCAAGTAATCCCCCTCGATAACGCTGCGTGGCGCCGTAAACACGCACTCCGTATCGCCGCCGGCGCTGCGAGTCCGTGCCTGATCCAGCGCGAATCGCAATTCCGATCTAGAAATGTACCCCGCTAGCCCGGCCTGGCGAGTATCACTCACGACGGGAAACCCTTTATACGGCTGACTTGCCAATATCCCCTCCAGGGAATCAATAGTATGTCCCACCTCTGTGATAACTACCAAGTCTTCAATCCTGGTCATGACTTCCCTAACCGGAATATCGGGAACCGGGTCATCGCGATTATCCAAAAACGGGTATTCCTTGAATTGGATCCAGGATTCGTAGATGCCCCGCTTACCGAATGCGTCACCAACCCATTTCGATATCATCACTGCTATCATGATTGGGAGGACGTATGTTAGTGCCCCTGTCAGCTCGAACATTATCACAACGATGGAGACCGTCATTCGGGTTACCCCGCCTAGGGCGGAGGCCGCACCAATGATTGCGAATACCCCGGGTGTCACGCACTCGATGTCGGGATCGCAGGAGGTGAATATCCAGCTGTGCGGATGTTTGCGTTGCCAGGCTTGGACTACCATCCCCATTGCGCGCCCGTAGAGTGCGCCAATGGCCATTGATGGAAGTATTATTCCCGCGGGGATCTGCAGACCAAAGGTGGTTGAGGCTAGAAGCATTACTAGCAACGCTGAGAGAAGGAGGAGGAGGATTGGCCCGGCAGCTTTGCCGTGGCTGCACAGATTCAAGAAGTCGTCGGTTTGGGGGGAGCATTCTTGGAAAAGGTTCGCTACTAGTTCTGAAGATTGGGGCCTTTGACGGTTTAGCTAGTGGGGTGGTAGAAGGGGGAAGGGCGGGAGGGGCACTTCATGAAGGTTATTGGAAAGTTGATTATTGCGGTGACCACCGCAACAATTACCACCTCCGTTACGGGGTATTTCTTAAACTTGGACTCTTTCCTCCAGCCCGCGATGTTCATATTCAATTTTATGAAGAAGGCTCCGTAGAGGCCCTATCACTTGTTAGTATAGAGCGCCACGGTGGTATCTCGATGGCTTAGGACAAAACGAACCCCCAAAACCCCGAGGATGGCAAACGGGACCATTTCAAAGTCGTGCCATCCGCGAGTGTACTTCACTTGGTACAAGACTAGTTTGCCGGTCCGGAATGGGTTCATGAGTTGTAGTGTTACGGCAGCTACCATGGCACAGACAAAGGATTGCCACATCGTCTTGTCTGGAAAGTAGTATGATAATTGCTCTAGGCTAAACAGTACTCCTCCGATTGGTGATCCAAAGGCAACTGAGATTCCGGCCGCAGAGGCGGCGGAGAGGACTTCACGTTTACGGGCTGCTCAGAGACATTAGCCCCGTGCCAAAGGTGCTCTAAATCTGAAATTTTACCTTCGTTTTTTCTCAGAGCGTAAAATAGCTTCATGAGCAGATTGGCACAGCAGCATGCAACGTGGACTAAAGGACCTTCTTTACCCAACCATAGGCCAGAGGCAACAGCCAAGCACTGGTGTACCGGAATGTTAGAATTTTTGATCCATGGAAGGATGCACAAACTAACCAAACCGAGAGATTTGATAACCAATGTCCAGGTCCCCATAAATCGTCGAATAACGAAACCCCCGAGAACAGTTTTGATTTCCGGAATTCCACTATGGCGTGCATACGTGGCATATCTCGTGACTAAAAGACTTGCCGTCGCTGCAAAGACTATCTGTGCGAATAGAATAGTTAGAAAGATAGACAGTTTATTGTCGTCAGTTGTGGCGTTAGTACGGAGAAAACAATATAGAATAAATATTCGATGATATAACTGCCAGCTTTAGAGCCTGTCACTCTTAGTGCCTGACTCCATGGAATCCAATTAGCACACTTGCCACTCGCTGCAGAGACCGAAGGTCAGTCTTTATTTTATTTATTATCTATTTTCGTCTGACATCTGGAAACCTACGCTCGAGTCCCAAGCAGCAGAACTCCCGACTCAGGTAAAAATACGAGTCGCAATAGCCGTGCTTCAAATCCCCCAACCAGTTCGTTACGATGTCAATACCTGCTGCCAACAGTCCGGCCGCTAGCCCTGTGCCTATCAGTACAATCCATACCTGACTTGAATCCCATAACTGCGCGAGGTATCCCAGTATTCCCCTTCGCCGAGAAAGCGCCCGAGTACGTATCCGCTCTTTTGTGTATTCAAATATCCAATCTATAGCCGTAAGATCATCATAAACACGCCGTCCGGGACCTTCGGATGACCAAGGGTCTAAGGACGATTGCGTCGGGTCTTTCTGGCCCTGTTCAGGACGATGGGGTTGATCGAGGTTGGTTCCAGAGGAGTATGGGCTGTATGCTGGTTCTGGCGGGAGGGGAGACGGAGTTGTAGTAGCTAATGGTGTTCCAGCGGAGAAGAGTGAATAGCGAGATGAAGATGCTCTCTGCCGACGTTTAAAAGTTATTCTGCGAAATGGGTTAGACACCGGAGCGGCGGCGCGAGGATTTCGGGAACAATGTATGGAAGGGCAAACCTATTTATACGATCTGGGGATTCGCCTAATGGGACACTGTGGCCTTGACTCCGCGTATTTGGTGAATCGGGGCCGTTGCTCTCTTCCTCAACTGTTGGTTGATGATAATTCCCGGGTGGAGGAGAGCTGGTGGGAGACAATGAGGACGAGTTCCCAGGCTCGATATTCAGGAGGCGGTGTGGGGCCCCACTGCCTCCAGAAGAGGAGGGGATCATGTTTAGACGATTAACGCGGGTTTTCCGAATCGTCTTGAGGTCACTTCTTGTTCTGCGTGAAATTATTCCGGGTGTCGGGGTTAGGACCTGGAGCCTGCAGCTTGACTGAGGTCACGTGATTTCGACGTTTGCACTGTGCGTAAACTTATGGCTCAACAAACGGCGAGCACTCAACCCGATTCGCCAAGACCTTTCAAACGACCCGTTCTTTGAGCCCTTCCACTATCCATAACAATACAATATCATTGTCCAATAGCTTTCACCTATAGCCCGGACTCCCGTAGACTATCGATAAAGGAATGAAGCTATCTCGACACTTACCGGTGCCCTCTTTACCCCCTACTACTGCCTCTTTATGATGCAATCACTTACAGAACACTTGCTACAGAATACCAAACACGCTCTTTCTCTCTGTGATAGAATGTCTAATTGGACACAGCTTTCACTCCTAAATTGAAGTCGGGTGCCATCTTCTTCTAGGCCACTTTCCACAAGATCTTCCTCTCTTCTACTAGCAACTGGCCCTGGTACTGCGAATTTTCCCGCCAATCTATTTCCTTCACCAATTTCACGATTGCAAACTCCGTTCACTCTATTTTCCCCCTCAATCTTCACAGTTTGCTTACAACGGTCGATCCTGTTCTGCTGAAATCCAGTGGATTCTAACACTCTCTACCTCCAGCTACTGAGCACCTTATTGATAAAACAATTCTCATTCCTCCTTTACTACCGTCATGTCTCTACTCCAAAACCAAGAGTATTTGCCCAACAAAAGCTCTCATCTTCACTGTACCACCCGCTGACCATGGAGCAGCTTCGTCATTTATCGGATTCGTACTCGCTACCTTCAGGGAATGAGAGATGGGGTTGGAGAGCGACTTATTTCGGTCAATCCGGCATCTATAAACATTCCGGCATATAAGAATGCTGGTTGGGGAGCTGCCGCCGAAATCCGTCGCACTTATTCCCCGCCAATACCCAGCGGTACTGGTGCCGAATACTTTACCGGAGCCCCGCCCAGATCGATAGGCTTAGGAGATGGTGCACTCCCAACAGCGATTATCGCGGGGACACGAAGCAACGATGATCAAGCGGACGATGACAATTTGGTTGGGCTAGCTTCACATTTCTCCAATGGGAGCACCGAGATGGCAACCGACAAATTGGAAGTTAGAAGAAGGAGACGAAGGGAAAGACAAGTCCATCGGGAGGATGATGATAGTTCAGACATGAGCGATGACTCGGATGATGATGAAGGAGCGCAAGCGTAAGAGTTCCAGATAAGTAAATCCCCGAGTTAAACCTGTCTAAATTTTGGTTTAAATAGTGCTCAACAAACGATTCAATTCGACTTCGCAAAAAAGGAGATTGTACCTCCTCGCCCGCGGTCTGGTTCGTCCCCATTACGGGGCCCCCAGGTATTAGTCACCTCACCTTCGAAATCTAGAACTAGGCGACTTCGCGGCGGTTCTCACGGCGACGTAGATTTTCATAAAAATAATCTAGATCACCTTCCTCCTGCAGATGAGGGACTTCTGTCTAGTGGACTGGTGTCAGAGATTGAAAAGCTTCACGCAGAAATCACCGACAAACTTCGATCGTCTCCGAACTCTTCTCTTCCAAGAGATGAAGGGTTTGGTGATGAATCTGCTGATGACTCGGATGCAAGCACAGCAGTGTCATCTGATTTCAATGAGACCGCAGATTCACATCCTGCTGTCATTGGTAATTCATTGTCTCTGCCGCAGAAACGTCAGGCTGTGACATCGCCGGCTGTTCTGCATGCCCTACCCCCTCCGATCCGCCCTATATCTCAAGTGCAACCAATATCAGCTTTGACACAGCTTCTGAAAGCGAAAGAATCCGAAGCAGCCAATCCTTTCGAGAGCTATAAAGATTTCTCCGGAAAGGGCGAGTTACGCTCAATAACACTAAAGCTCCTTATACCATACACTCGTTCGTCATCTTTGTTTGAAGTAAACATTAAACAGGAGGGCAGTACCAAGAAAGAGACGGCGGTGCTTGATGCGATTGGATTCGTACTATATAAATACATAGAAGACAAGAAGGAGCCCGTCTTAACGGAAGACCTGTCGAATATAAATAAATGGGTCTTTAGAATGGTTGACGACGGCGAACCAGATGATGATTTCCCCCCACTAGAAAGAACACAACCCATCACGAGCTACATTGTCAAGAAAGGGAGGGGAGGCCGAGGATTTGCCAGGGATGCAAAACTAGAAGGCGAATTTGCGCTCTGCGAGGCAACTCAAGCTCAATGTTCGTATTCTCCTCGCTCTACATCATCTTTCCTGCTAATAGACATTACAGTCCTTGAACATGAGCGGGTTACTCCAAACCCGACCTCCTTCAAAAAAACTTCAGCTGGCCCGCCCGCCGCACCATATTCATCTACATCAGAAACCGGAACCCGTCAAACAAACCAAACAGCTACTCCAGGAGGCACTTCAAGAATTTTGCGTATCCACTTATCGACAATTGATGAATTCGCGCAGTCAGTCTCAGTTTGTGTAACAACCAACACAAACATTAGCGAGGTTCTTGACCAGGTATGCCGCAAAAAGCATCTAGAAAAGAGTAAATACGTCCTTCGTATAGCGGGGACCCCATCACACGCATTCATTTCACTTGAACGTACTGTTTCGACTCTCGGAGAGCAAGACCAACTCGACCTTGTTCTTCGAAATATTCCCGAAAGCCCAACGGCCACTCTCCGCACTCCTAAAAAGAGTAAATTCCTCCAGCCCACCGCAACTTGGGCCCCAGATATGCTCTCCAGTAGAGACTACCTCAAGTACACCGTTTGGCGTAAAGCATCCATGTCCTTCATGGCCCGTCACGAGCGCATACTCGCAATTGACGGCGAGTATGTACATGTTATGCCATCAGACCAGAAAACGCTGTTCGAGAACAGTTCTAAGACTACTAGCATACACATTAGCACCATTATTGGGTGCAAAACCTATCGCAAGATGCCTAGCAGCTTTAAAATTGTCGTGTTGAGGCCACAGCGAGAGACAAAGTTGAAACGGTACGATTTTGAGGCGGTGAACGAGGAACAGGCGGTTGAGCTGGTGGAGGAATTAAGGAAGGCTATGGGAAGGTTTAATGGTGGCGCTGAGGGGTAGCGGATGAGTGTTGGTGAGCTTGGGGCAGATGTATGCAGTAGATACCCTTGTTATATACTAGACTTCTACAGCGATAGTACATAGAATTAGATGAGCTTGGCGTGTTTCGCGTCCTCAGCTCCGTGGCCGTAGGGAATAACACTAATCATAGCACGTGTTCCGGCGACAGGGGGTCATGATGAGAGACGAAGCCTTTATTCCACCATTTTCTCTCCCATCCCTACTCAGTGTATCATGTTATCAAGCAACTAATTCTCGGCCCAAGCTTCCTTTTTCGAAACCATTTTTAGTTGAACGCAAGCACAGGCGATCACTCGCGCCGAGTTAAACTAGTATTGTCGGAGGTCGCACAGCGGAGACGGGAGTTGAAGCGCCAAATGATGGGACAAATCAATAAAAGAGAAAGAGAGAGTTTCTTTCTTACTTGTTCTTCTATAACCTGGGACTGCCGTACTTACAGTCATCAGTAACATAAACATGATACATCAATATAACTCCAGTCATTTTCTAGTTCCTCATGTCCCAAATGGCTAAGAAGCTGGCCGCACACATCCGTACCGCTCGTCACGTTGAGGTAATGCTTCCAACAAGTATGCCTAAAGCGCAAGCAAGGATACTGGGGGACAGTGCCGAAGAGCGCTAAAGGAGCGAATTGTATATTTCGCTCTCTTTTCTCCATTAAATCAGTACCGCCTATAATATGACTCGAACCTAGTGCTATACTCAGTACAAAATTTGTATACACCGAATACCAAGCCTTCACATTGAACTCACTACACTCTGACCAGAATATGGCAAGATCCTCCTCACAGTACACAACTATTTGCCAGGGAGATATTGGGCGATTGGATAACTGATGGAATAGTACAGAATTCAAGTCTACTCGTAAACTATGGCAGCCAATTACTGCTGGGGCTCCTAACTTAGAATTCCTCCAGCAGAGCATTCTCCACTGGAGTCCATAGAATCACGATACACGAAGGCTATTTAGCAAGGCCTGAAACCACCATTCATATATAACAATCTAGCTCAACACTTCCTTACAGATCGCTGACCAAATCACCCAATCGAAGCCACCTTCAAGCAAAAAACAAACGAACAACATAATTGAAGCCAAAATGTCATCCAGAGCCGCACAACTAAGATCCCGGATCGCAGCCTACAATCGCCGGATCTCCCGTCTTGACGCCCTCATCGATAGGAAGTTTGACGACCACGACGCAATGATGGCGCAGGTCGGCCACTCTAAGGAATACGAGGTCGTCTTGAAGGCGCAGTTGGAGAGAACCTTGAAGCCGTTGTGCGATGAGGTCGAGGCGTTGGGTGAGAGGGTTCAGGAGTTGGAAGAGCAGTTGGAGGCTCTGGGGGGGTAGGACGGCAGTAGAGTACGAGTATGGCGGTATGGAGTATGGTTAAGCAGGGATTTATTCGCCGGATAGGGTTCTGGGTCCGGGAGGGAGGAACAAGGGTTTCGGAGCTTGCGGTGATAGTCGCTATATCAGAGCATACCTGTATGCATAAATTTTTATATTTATTTCTTAGGCTCTGTTCGGCATGTCACAATATAAAAATATGCTATATTTTTCAAAACATATTTCCTGATAACCATGGCAGACTAAGCTTAAAATTAAAGTTAAATACATAGTCATATAGCAGATATGTATTCCCTTATCTTGTGAAAAGGACAAAGTGATTGAAGCCTTATGGGTTGAGGAATAGGAGAAATAGTAATGTTGCGAAATATTGCAAGACAGGACATACAATATTTTGCAACATCAGTATTTCCTCTACTCTTCATACTCTAGATCTCTAATTACTTTCTACTTTTCACATGATTCGAAGATAAGTATTGCTTATATGACCATGTATTTGATTTTGATTTTAAACTTGGCCTGCTGTGTGATCAGGAAATATACTGTTTTGAAAAATATAGCATATTTTTATATTGTGGCATGCCGAACAGAGCCTAACTTTAAAGAGCTGATTTTGCGTGAATTGTGATTTGCCTGCATCACGGCCGCTGAGCGGTGAGGGCAGGTAACGGATTCCCTGTCTGCGTTCGTGTTGTGCTGCGGCGGGTATTCGATCTTTAGTGGGAAACCATCTAGGTATGATAGCACGGGCATGCTATTAGCATCTATAGTATCGAATGATTTATCATCCGGCCGGATCTTGAGTCCTCCTCGGGGTTGCAACTAAAAATTCGTGAAAAGGGATATATCAACCGACTCCAATTTTCTAATCGGTGAGGAACTAGCCTCTGCAAAGTTAACAGGGAGATTTAAATCGTGAGCTCAACCCTCCACAGGAAGTGGGGATCCATTGAGAGAGATAAGGGACACAACCTTTTCAGAAGGATGCGGGAGGGCTAAGGTTATCAATAGAAGAGGAACGAATGCCTATATAGAAAAACCGGAATTCTCACACTCCCTCCGCCATTAGTCCTCCAGCCCTGCCCTGCTCCGAAAGTTTTTGCGCCCCCTCATTTAACCTAGGCTTTTTTGTTTTCTTTTTCAAAAAGATTAGGAACACAGGAAATCACTCGAGGCCATTTATCGTCCAATTCATTGGAATAAGCTTGAACGTGCGTAACGATAAAAGCAGGTTGAGAAAACTACGAACCAATCCCCCCAAAACTTGATAGATAGTAAACAAAAAGGTAAAGCAGAATAACGGAAACGTCAAAGACCTCTGGAGATAAAATATTTTCTTCTGCACCGCCGGTCATCCGGAGAGCGTATACTCGCCAATGGGCGGGCACCTTCAACCCCGAGTGAAACCAGATACATCCAGTACGCACTGGAGAGCCGTTGAATAATCTGTGCCCAACCAAAAGCGCCAGGAAAGCTAGGCAGCCAAGCGGTGTAGGAAGCGCTAACCCCGGAGAATCATTAGAGTCGATAGTCAAGCGAGAAAGTAGATATCCAACGCGAATAGAGTCTAGTATGGCAGATAAGTTAAGGCTATTAAGAGATAACGATGAAATAGATGCATGGAATTAGGATACTATAGATTGAGAAGAAAAGGATGTTTCTTGAACAATTAGGCGATATCCCACTTATTCCAATCGCTGAAAAAATTGGTTCATTTTCTAGCTGTAAACGCTCCAAACCCTGCTCGGCGTATGGAATCGGTAAATCAAATTTTCTTCATCATACCCACAAAGCCGGGGTGATGAGACAGGGATCTTACAGAGGTCTATAACTAGCAAATTGCTCCACCTGACGTCTGCTCTTGCTGTAATCACAACCCTTCTCAATTCCGTACTAATGGAGGTAATGGACACCAATCTGGTCCAACTGTTGATCGGCCCCTGTGTTTGTTTGGGTTATAAACTGCGGTTTGTCTCCGGAAACCCTAGGGAACCCGCTGTAGGTACTAGTGGAGTTAATGTGTTGCTTACTTGTGTAGAGGGGACGCAGTCTAAAATCTGTGTACAGGGGTAACTGGTGAGAGAATGTTGGTTCCCTCATGCTATTGCTGACCCTACCGCTGGGCATATCTTGGAAGACAATTGCATGTGCCCTCTCACACGAGCACCACGAACTGAGAGGTTATCCGACGGGGGGCGCCATAGTGATTTGCGGCGCCAGTTAGCGTGACCTTTCCCGTTGAACAGCAATCGGTATTTTCGATACTCAACACTCTTCAAGAAGCGCTGCAGTAACTAATTTACCACCGGAATCCGTTAGATGCTGCTCTGCATGCTCAGCCTATTCGGTTATCATTGGGTCGAAGGTTTGGAGATACGATTGGGATCGATGCATCTGTCGGAAGGAGGTTGGGAGAGTTGGGTGAGGGGGCGCTATAGAGGGAGTTCATCGAAGCATAGATTTCCACCGTGTTAGTACGGGAGTACGCTAGGGATATGTGCAGTGATCAATGGAAGGATGGGAGGATGACTTGGGCGATGTTTTTTATATACTCCTGTCTTTACAGATTGGTTGGATAGCCAAGCGAGGAAAGACAATTTCTTTACTTGTTTTTAAAGTTGTGCAATCAGAGTCATGTTTTGTTGCATTAATCGTCGCCGTTTAAAATTTACTCACATGCTCGGGGTCCGGCATTGGAGACCCGGCCACCAAATTCCGTCTTTTCCAGGGGACTCCCGCTCCTGTAGATCCTGATGGACGAGCTTTGTGGCTGGGAGGGTTCACAAACGTTACTAATTCATTCCTAATGTGCCTCATTACACGCAACTGACGAAGAATAGAGCAACACGATTAAGTCCTCCATGGTAGACCCCAAAAGGTCAGAAAGAAGAGAAGGAAATATGCCCACCCAAAGATGTCCCTCACCGCCAAATCGCAAGAGATTACTATGTCACTCGAGCCCATCGAGGCCGGGCCTGGGTGGGGAAATTTCCGGAGAGCAGCGAACTATGGGTTATAGTGTGGAAACTGTCCCTTAGTACAGCAGGTCCTGAATGGTGGGTGTGGTGGCCCGAACATGGCTCTCAACAATATCTAAGGATGTTGCGCCGAGTGATGTCCGATGGACCACAACCCGCATCATTTTCGGCTGCGCATGCCAACCAACGTGTATACTCGAGCAATACCCAAGTGTTCGAGTACTACTCTCTACAACACATTGATCATTCCACATTCTTACTTAATGCAGGCACCACGCTGTTCTCGGTGGTTTGCAGGCTCATTATGCGGGTGGTTATTTATGGTAACTGTGCTCCCGCCCACTCAACCGATTGGCGGCAATTTCCATGGAATTTGTGCAAATCCGGGAACAACCCTAGCAGTTCCCAACATATCCATTAGCATGGCATGGAGGCCTCCCCATTAGCCTAGACTTTATCGCTGTTCTACTTGTAACTCCCCAAACATTCCACTCTTCCGTGAAAAATTAGAGAAAAAAGCAAAAAGTTACCAGATTCTTGCGCTCCTGCTGTTGCGAGTACAGCACAGTACTTGGGTACAATGCAGTACTGTACTGAACAGCACGAATATCAAGCCCACCTACCGCCCTCCCGTTTCCGGTAAACAGCATCCGTCAACTTCCTAAATCACACGCTACACAAGACCTGTTCCCGATGATTCATCTCTCCTATGGTTTATGACAAGGCTTCCCCTGCCAAAGCTTAACTTTTTGATGTCAGCTAGTAGACTATAAAGTCGAGGCTGTAGCCCTTTCCATCTCGACAGTGACTTTGTAGTCTCCCCCTTCACCACCGCACAATTAACCGTATAATTCCCCCCCCCAAAAAAATGAAGACTCTCATCCTCGCCACAACCCTCCTCCCCCTTCTGACTTCTGTCACTGCTCAATCCGCCCCCAGCTTTGTCGGTTGTTACAAGAGCTCAGGGAGCCTCACCGCCCAGGAAACAGACACCTCCAACTCCGCCAACACTTGTCGTGATGCTTGCACGGAAGCCGGCAACTTTCCAGTCGAAGCGATGACCAGGGGCACAGGGTGCTACTGCGGTGCCTCCCTTCCGCCCGCCTCCGACAAAGTTGAGGATTCGAGGTGTGGCGCTAGTTGTCCTGGAGCTGCGAGCGAGACATGTATTGTACCCCATCCTCACCCATTCAATCCTCTAGGGATAACGCTAATGTGGATAGGCGGAAGCACGGCGGGAGACTTCTTCTCGGTTTACTTGACAGGAGTGAACCCTTCACCTCCTGTGGACACCAATAACGGCACTATTACCACCGCCGGTGGTAATAATACCACCACCACTAAGGACGGAGGCGCCACAATTCAAACAAGCATTCCCGGGAACAAGACCACGACCACCGGTGGTGGTGGAGGTGGAGATACTACCTCAGCAGGACCAGGGGCGACTAAGACCGGTGGCTCGGGGGGAGCCGCCGACAAAAGTACTACCGCTAGTTCGACCGGTAAGAGTTCTGGTGATAATGTACAGGTTGGGGGTGGGATGTTGGTCGGGGTGGTGATGGGGGTTCTCGCTATGATTTTCTAAGGATAGGATATCGGTTTCGGGGCGCGGATTGTCTGTATAAAATTAATATCGTATCTCTTTGAAGATTGGTTGTTTTTTAGTCCATCATATCCGAAATTTCGAAATAATTAGAGAAATAATACCACTTAGACCTTAACGTAAAGTGCGCTGTGAAGTACTCGAGTGCTTGTGTTTACGGCCAAAGAAAGATCAAACCTACCAATCAGTTGTCATAGTCACGACGACGGCAATGGAAACTTCGATACCTTCCACTCCCGGAAATCATATTCAAGCACTTGGAATGGTGTACCGGTACAGCGCAGTGCTCGAGTATGATACTGTACTAGTACAGTATCATACTGGAGTACAGTACTCTACACGAGGCCTTGCTAAAGATCACTCACCTACTTGTAACCTCCCCGAATAATCCCCACCACCCGCAACCAATCGACCCAACCAACCAGATACTTCACCAGGTTGAAACCCCTGTCAAAGCCCAATTCCTGAAACGCCGCTGCACATGAAGTCTTCCGAATGGGACCACTCTCAGCTCTGGCTGGATCGCCACTGACAGTCCGTCAGGCGATAAGCACAATACTCGAGTACCGGTACCGGTACTGTATCTGAAAACATGGCGTCTCATTTCCAGATACTGTACTCTGATACGGAGCTGTGTGATGGGACAGACAGGGGTTTAAGATGCCAAAGCTTCTTACCCTTCCTGGCATCATTCCTACCAAATTTATCAATTTTTTACCTCTGACTAGTACGTGCCCTCTATACCCGAGTACTTCTACCGGTATGCCAGATACTTGTACTGTACTTGTACTGTACCAGTAACACCCGCACTCTACGAGCGCCCCTACCGCTACTTCCCGCGAAACAGTAATAATATTAATAGATTCATGACGCGTCCACCGTCTCCACCTACTCCAAAAAACTCTACCATCGCGCGACCCCCCAAAAATCCACCACCCCCGATCGGGGGGGGACTCAAGTGAAGCTTTCAAAAAATTGATAAGCCAATTTTTTCCTCTCCCCTTCCGGCTTCATGCCTGATTGCGCGAGGCTGGGGATAAAAATGATGGGTAGTGTGAGGGTTTTCCACCGAAAACAACCATATTCACAACCCTCCAACCACTGATCTAGTGAATCAATCCCAGCCAAATCTTCATCTACGAGTATATGTGAAACGATTTCCCCAGATTTCACTTTCCGACCCTTTTAGAACTCTTTATCTAAACTAACTGAGGAATTATCAAGAGAACTATGGCACATTGGTCTTGGCCCAATTCCTGACGATCCTGTATGGGAAAAGGCGAGGCTTGGCGCTGTTTTCAACTTCAACTTTACAATATTGCATGCCCAAGTAGCCAACGATTCTTTGAGATATTTGAGAGAACTTTGGACCATACTATCAATTCCTCGAAATATTTACAGTTCCGGAATATGTCGAGCGGGAAGCGTGAACACAGCCGCTTTCAGCGGAAACCCCTTACGCTACCCATCATTTTTGTCCCCAGCCTGGTGTGTTTTCTCTTATATAGTGTGCAATACCCAAGGGCGTGTAGGTGCCAGTATGGATATCGGGAACAACGCACTCCCCCAACCCCACCAAATGCTTCATCTATGAATTGCGAGGGAAACGGCAAAGTGGTCCCCTATTTCATCGGAAATCTGTGCGAGGAGGGGTGTCAAAGGCTGCGGAGCGGGCCGAAGAGCTCGACTTTCAGCATGAGCAGGACAGCACCCTTATATAATCCGAGAAAGAGGGAACTGAACAGTCCAAAGAGATGAACTCCTACGGATTGATTGGCAATCATTTCGAATCCTGGATTGATTTCTCTTAAAGCAGAGCAAGCACTCTGGTTCTTCCCGTCCTGACAGACCCTCCCTTACATAAGTGCGAGGTCACTAACTTCCTGCAAGAGTGGTGAACTCAAAAAGCTGACCCTAAGAGGATCGCTATCTCCTCAGGTCTCAACCAACTTTGAAAGAATATAATTGATGGATCAGATGCCTAGCCTTCAATCCGATACCTCTCTCGAATAAATGGCTCTCTCCAAGCTCTCGTTGAGCGATAGAAGGCTTGTGTTTTCAGGCGAGTTGCTCGAGTAGTTTGGGCATAGCCTACCACTGATCTTTACCAAAATCAACACCAACATCCTTTCCCCGTAACAATATTTCATCCATTCCCCCCCCGTCAGAACCCTGCAACCCCAAGATCCAAAGACATAAACCCCTCCCAAAAGGATTAGGGTTTTCCTAATAACATTATAGTAAAGAGTCAGCACGGTAGATGCGTTGGATCTTATTAACTGGTACCATAGGATAACTATCCCAGCTCGGTTACTAGTTCCTTCGGATGTGGGGTTAGATGTAATTAATTAGGATTAGTGCCGTGGACTCGTGGGGATGCTCTAAGACGTCATTACCGGAATATCACAACTAGTCACTCGATATGCGTAGACATTTAGAGTGCTATAGCACAGAAAACTAGTCCGGATGTATACCGCATCTCAAGCGCCCACCAAATGATGAGCAAAAAATACACGTAAACGTCCCATTGGGCTAACCACGGAACATCAACAATCACCTCAGTCTTCCTTCCCAGTAACCCCCATCAGTAGGCACAAGATATCCCGATCACGCCGAACAAGCCCACCTTCATCAAACCTTTGTCAATTCGTTCTCCTAGCATCCCAGAAACACCCGCCGACCTCCACACCCTTTATCGTACCATGCCCAGTCCCCTCCTCTCCGGAGAACCCCCGGCACCCGCCTTCAACAACACCTCCTCAATCTCCCTATGCCCCTTCCTAACCGCGATCCCCAAAGCCGTATCCCCACCGTCCAAACATACAGCATGAACATCCGCCCTGCCAGACTCCACGAGCATCCTAACAGCATTCACCCGGCCCATCATCACACCAACATGCAAAGCCGTGACCCCATCCGCCCCGGAAAAGTTAACATCGACCCTAGCATCCCGCAACAAAACCCCAACCACCGCGTCGCCGGCGCACCCCATCGCGAGCCTAAGCGAGGCATCCCCCGTCCCGGCGGCAGCCGAGATGGCCACGTCCACCTCCCCGTGACGCAAAAACTCGCTGACAATCCCCTCGGCGGCGTCGTAGCGGATAGCCATCATGAAGGCCGTCTCCAGGTCCCATATCCCCCCCGCGCCCTCGAGCGTGACCAGCGTCCTCGGGTCCGCGAGCAGCAGCCGAGCCACCTCCCCGCACGACCGCACAGCAGCGTGCATCAGTGGGGTCATTCCCTCGAATCCGTCTCGGCAGTTCGGGT
>QLOI01003560.1:1304-18534 GCA_003313605.1 Tuber umbilicatum | reverse complement strand
GGGGGGGGGTGAAAAAAATGAATGGATCAAACATCGGAATTCGGCTCAAGGGAGGGTGGATCTAACATACTGCGCTATCGAGAGGGGACTTATTACTCTTCCGAACTTTTCTCTTCCTAGTGTTTAAGGTCAATTGAGTTTTCTAGACTTCCAACCCTTTTTTGGTGCGTTTTCCACAATTCCTTGCGCTGTCTGACCCAATTTTCGTCCCAATGCGTTATGCATGATCTCACGCATGCGCGCATGCTCGGTGGTGGTGGTTGAGGAGGGAGGTCTTGTCGAAAATGGGTTGATGCAGTTCACATGTTGAGTTTCTGCTCGTGCCGTAGCCGTGGTAAGTAGGTGGTTGAGTGAGTGAGTGAGCGCTTGAGGTTGACTTGGCTTGTATTCGGGAGAAAGTGGTGGTGAAAGGGTCCAGGTGTAGAGCAGCGTTGGATATGGACGAATAAGAGGAGGGGGAGGTGTTATGGAAGAGTTGCCGAAATAGAGGGGCAAGAATTGGGCGGGTCAGGTGATCTGATGGTGGGGAAGAGTAGGCACGGGTCGGGGGAGGTTGTAGTTGTGAGGACATTGTGGAATTCTCGATCGTGAAGCTTCTCCACTTCTGAGGCGAAACTATTGATGACCAGGAAGTCGATATACTCAGCATGTGAGTGGGTGCCAAGTCTAAACGCGTATTATTGGTAATACTGCTCGTATATTGTAGCAACTCGATATTTGGCTATCTTTCTTCTCGCGAATACGGTATGTCATAATGAAATGGGCGTTGTTGGTTAGCGTGACGTGCTAACTGCTGTGGTTGAAATGCAAGAACGGGTACAGTACAGTACTCCAAACCACGATAGCGACACCCCACTATCAACGCTTTTCCCTTGCCTCAAATTGCTATCATCAATGCCATTGACCAACACCATTGAAATCATTGTCTACCTTTCCTCTTTCTCTTTCCAGCTACGGTATCGGGAAGACCCGCGCCCCCACCGCCCGATTCCGACTACCACCAACCAAAACCTCAACTACCGTACCCCCTCTCCCCCAACACTTATTACCAAAGACGGACTTACACCCACAATTCACAAGCAGATCCACTCCCCCCACTGTCACCTTATCATTTGGAAAAACAAACTGTAAAACCATCAGAGGAACTCGCATTTTATTACAAGTACCGCAGCTTGGCCAAGAGAAAGTAACCAATCCAACTTGAGCTATTCCCGGGCAGGGGAAAGCGGTATGTCGGTCAGACCGAGAGGATTCTGGTCACGAATAGTCACTCGATTAGGTGTCAGGCGGCGGCTATATTCGGTAGGATATCATGTGGTTGGGAGGGAGGTGGGGGCTGAATGAGACCTGCATAGGTATGTTGCACTGAACAGAGGTTTTGGTCAACTCGCCATGGCTTTTTGCCGCAATATTGCATAGTTTGTTTCTGTGGAGGAGGGATGGAGTGGGGGTTGGTGTGTGACATGGTTAGTGTTCCATCGGTATGCCCGGCCAGACCTTCGCTACCGTAGGCTAGCTACGGACTCCTGGTGAGAATGATAGCCCGAATAGCCCCGAAACGTTGGTGAGAATGAGGCATCAACGGAGAACCTATCGAGTACCGTATGTGAGGACAGACCGGCTTGCAGTGCCTTAGCTACTCTGGAACTTGTTTCTCAAATTCCTATGGCTCCCCAAGGGGTGATGGGTTTCGTTGTTAAAGTCGCTTTTTTGGTTCCCCCGTTCCCGGGTGTCCGGATTTTTAATCTCACTGGGAGTAGGGAATGTAGGGAATGGTGCTCTGCAGTGCTTGTCCCAGGCCACGAGCGTCCGAAAACAGGGGGGTTTACTTTATATTGGCGCTTAGATACGTATAAATTTTTACAATATATTTCTTTGATCCCTGTTTTCAGGCAATTTATGGCCTGGCAGGTGCTCTCCTCCAGAGTTACAGGATGTGGTGTGGTAGCTGAGGGAGGTGGGTTAAACCTCCTAATACGCTTGTAGTACAGTCCTCGAGAAAGTTGGAGAAGATCGGGCTCTAATTGAAATCATCAATGGGTTTTGGTTGTGAGAAGTATCAATGCGAAAGATCACCAAGATTCCTTAAGAGGTAAGAACCCCCCTCCCGGATTTGCTATTACTCAAATGGCTGGAGCGCGATATAATTTAACACGTTTCCTTACAACTACCGAAACAAGAGCCTCATTCGCGCTTCGAATAAACCAGACACCCAGAATACCGGCATGTGAGGTTGGAGCCGGCTCAGGACTCCGTCGAAGGATCAACTGTGTGGCGTTTGTAAAGGCACTGGTTTGGAAACACGAAAGGGCCTCCTGGGCGGGTACTTACAGAGGATAATTCCAGGGGGAGAATCCGAGGTCCCGGAACGAAAGAACCTACACTGGTTTGTATAGAAATCGGCTTGGGATTTATGGCCCGGCTTATCCCCCGCAGTAATCAATCTCTGGGGAAGAGTAGCGCTAGTCGCAATGGGAGGGTGTGTCCTGCCAATCACATGTTTGCCAGCGCTACACTTTATTGGAACTAACTAACCCCTCCTGACAACTACCGTACCGGTAATATGACATTATATAAAATATCATGCACAACTCCACACTTTCTGATATTAGGTGGTGCATATGTCATCCTACTTTCTAGATGCCCGTGCCGGACATGTTTGTACAAGAACTCCTGGTTTCGACAGACCATAGAGGAGATGTGCCGGTAACTCACAACCTAGCATATTCAATTATGCCAAAAATAACCGGAGGCAGTCACGGGAGAGATTGGGGGCGAATATCTCAAATCTTGTTGGAAATGACTTGTAATGACTCTGTAACCTTATGTTGTCCGGACCCTGCATAACTTGGATACCGGGGCGACTAGAAGTGGGTGGGCATTTGGGTAAGGTGCTAGAGAACTGGTCACCGTAGACCTATCTTTGATAGCTTTAGTTCCGGAAAAACATTTCTTGCTGGCAGCGGCAGGTGTTACCTTTTCTAGATGTTATTTGTAATTAATGCAGGAAAGTCCGTGTAGGTGGTTAGTAGGAAATGGAATTGGTGAAAATTGCCTGGGGGTTCTTTGGATCGTGGTATGTCCACATGCGCTCTGGAGGGAATTTGTGTGTAGTGCTAATGGTTATGATTGTTGCTCTCGTATCCTCTTTGTGCCGCCGCTGCTAAATATTGGTCCTGGTCACGACGGATACGTTTCATATTCTGAGAAGGGAGTTTCTGGTCAACCACGTTGGGAGGTCTGATGGGTGAGTTTGGAGCGAGGCTAATAAGTGGATGTCTCTGCTTGGTTAGCCTGGCTTGAGCTCATCGGTACTGTGAATTTCGAGTGAAAATCTGTGTATTGTGAGGTCTTCTTTATGTCATACCATGAGCCTTCGGTCTTCCGTGGATAGTGATACGGGTACGATCTTGGCACAGAGAGACATGAGTAGTGGTGGTTTTCCGTTGAAAAGATACTTAACAATATCCCATAGAGCTCAGGAGGGTGATAAAAATCACCTGATTTTTTACCGAAGAAACCCTCAAGGAATTTTGAAGCCGATAATCCTAATTCTATAGTGTTTTTGGATGATTTGCCTCCAAGACATCAAGGTTGCTCATTTTCGATGCAAAATGCCGAACTATTATACGCGTGCTCATGACTTTTGGTGCTAGGATCGTACTACCAAGGTTTACGGTATAAAAACAATTAAACTAGGTAAGTGAGTAGGTTAGACTTAACATACTTGTAGCTGGTCAACTCAGCTCGGCTAGACATATCTAATAGTGCTATCTTCACAGTCCTACTATTTTGCTCACTTAGGCATTAATTAAGCTCGATTCTCACCCGCTAGAGATGCAAGAGAGGTTATAGAGAGTAAGCAAAAAGAAGGGAAGGAAACATAATGAGCATATTTCTCAAAACCCCAGGGGAGCAGAGTGGTTTACAAAAGGGATGGGATCTATGTTAGGAGAGTACTTTCGGGTCGGCCTCATTTGTTAAATGACTGAGGGGAGTTCGTCGCTCTGGGTGTCTTGATCAACTTAGAGCGCTAACCATATACGTCCGCCTAATATCGACTAACTGCACTCTTGTGAGTAGGAGGTCTTAGGCTCTTACTCCTACAGCTCATGTTCACAATCTTATGATACTATTCGTGGCTCACTCCGTAATTTTCTAATCAATCTCTACAACGTCTCCTCTACAAACTCGAATCGTGATATCAGCATCAAACTGGACAAAGCAGAAAGTGAGGGTTGTCCCTAGACCTCCTAGTACAACTGCAATCTTATTCAAAGTTGAGAAATGCCTGCTAAGCAGAAGGCGAGTATTACTAAAGTTGGAAATCCAGCTTCTGTCCCCCCTGACCATCTCCAGCTGCTACTAAACAATTCTACGAGTATAAAATATTCCCTCGGGATAGCGTCCTTAAGAGCTCGTAGGGCGTAGGGAGAGTTCACACTCTCGATTTCTGGCCAGCAGGTAATGTAGTGCTGAGTGAGATTACATGACAGCGACTCCAAGCACCAATCTATGACTTTTGCGCGCCTTCGAAGATCGCCACAACGCCTTCGAGATATCGCTAGACAATTGCTCTTAGGAAATACGCTCAACTAAAAACATTGCCCCTTCCTCATCTCACGATTATACCCAGAGACTCATGTCTTGCGTTGATCCTAGTGAGACTTCTCCCCTCGGAATAGAGCAGTGCGCTATTCACAGAATTTCTCTCACGGCGTTAAAATATAAAGAGCACAAACCGGACCCAAGCTTCTGCAGGTTTACACAGCGGGTCCGATATAAGTTTACAGATGCACGGAGGCCAGACTGGGGGATCGTGTGTATGTGGAAGGGGGGTCCACCAGGCCTACTATATTCTTTCACTAACGCCTGACATACGCCCCCGGGTGACTGACTAACTAGACTATTAATCACTGACCTATAGGTCTATGGGGACAATTCAATACCGGTATTGTAGTGCCTTTTGTGTCTATCCGAGAAATGGGAGATAAATCAGGCGCTATTCTAGTTCTCTTCTCTTCTAACGTTAGATGAAAAGCAGAAATCTCCCCCCATCTAGATCTGCCTTGGGTGGAATTTCCGCTTGTGCTCACATAATTACCATATAGAGGGGGTTCTCCTGGAGGTACGCTGGCGTTACATCTGACTGCCCCACGAGGGAAACACTGCTAGACTTCCCAGAAATGCGTAGGAGGGGAGATGGGGGGGGCTAAATAAAAACTATCTAACATCACGGCCTGTCCCAAGAATTCAGATGCCCCCTTATCTCAAGTACTTTTTAACGATACTTTCACCATGACAAGTTGCCATATACCACAGACCCCGAATCGCTGAACCGTATGCTACGGCAGTCGGTCCGAAAATTCGAGAGGTACAGCAAAAGGTGAGCTTCTCAGCCTTTCCGAGAGACATAAAACCAAAAACCGCCAGACCTTACCAGGGGAGGCAGCTCCAATGGGGTATAGCACGGCTTGAACCGTCTGAATTCCCATAGCATGAAGTGAGATTCATATGCCCTCACTCAGCTACTTGTGCCTGCACGCCGGTAGTTTTTCCAGAGGCAACGTAAGTACCCCTCCCGCGTCATTCCCCAGATGCTCTTCGTGAGCATACTTTGAAAGGATTAGTTTTCCTGCTAAGGTGCAAATGCACAGTATCGTATGTAAGTTCGGAGGACTTGAGCAAGATACTCATGGCACCTAACTTCTAGTTGGGCGAAGTGCCCTGAACGAGGTAATCGCAGACCGTGGGTATTGCACAGAGCTCTTTTGTGCGGGTGCCCGAACCGATTAACCATTGTGTACTCAGAAGGAGCTCAATTCCCCTCACCATGAGTTATCATTGGGTACTCTGTCATGTAAGGTAGGGGAGTTAAGAATTCCTGCTCTATGGAAGCTGTGAGACAGAACCTTGGCCTTGCTTAATGAGGCTGCAGAGCGAACCATGCGTGCTATGAGGTGGTGATATCCGCTTTAGATTACCCACCAGATTCCCATATGGCAAAAGCATAAATTACCATCTGCGGGGCGGCAGAGTAGGTAGATACGTTTCTCCTCTAATTTGCAATAGCAACTGCAACTTTTGAATGCTATACAGACTCCACGGTACGAACATGACTGAGCCGATCCGTGAGGGTGGTCATTTGCCAGCGCAGTCAATGGATTTCAAGGCTTTATATAAACCCCTGCATCGCGCAGGAGAGATGAGAGACCATGGCTTCAATCCCACTATTTATCATAGCACCATTTCACCGCCCTGTCGGTCCTCCAGAATCCCACAAACCAACTCTTCCCGCCAGCCGAGAGGACTCGAACCCGGCTAGAGATCCATGGGCACTTGAGCGATCTCCGTTATAAGAATGTGGGAATAAGTTCAGGGGGATGCCGGGATGGCGCATACACGGAGCCAAACATATCATCATCCTACCGGATATTAACAACGAATTTCGTCCGCGTGAGAACTCACGCCGGTCTACCGGCATTTTTGAAAGTGTTCGGGAGTCAGGATGGTACAGAGTTAAGGGACATTGCATAGCAATCAGTATCTCAGCGATTGGATGTGGAGTATTTCAAGTACTGAAAGAGATGGGAAACATGTAGGGTGTGGGGGATAATTTGTTTAGATTTCGGGAACAGGCATAGATACCGATAATGTCAACTCTTTTCTTGGTGAGGGGTGTCTTCACCCTTCACGGCACTTTGCCTAACAGTATATTGGCTTCTGAGGAAGGATATTTGAGTTCCTTGGGGTTAATGAGTAGCGATTGGATCCTGTTAAAATACTAATTTCTCCTAGCCGTTATTTTTCTTCCTGGTTTGGTAAGGGAAAATTGGGGATGATTTATACAAAGCACAGTACATTACAATACAAATTCTTACTGTTCAAAGTAAAGATCATGAGAGGTAAAGAAACTGCGTCTGGACTTTATTAAGGATCCTGTCCTTAACCACATAATGATTCTTACCCTTTTTAACACCTCAGAGAATTGAAAATTCTCATTTCATTGTGAAAACATTAGCTTGTTATGTGATGTCTTCTGAGGTTTGGTGTTGTGACCCGCAAACTCTTTATAAAAATGCAAGCGCCGGAGCAATCCATACCACAAATGTGGTATCATATGATAAATTACATAAGAGGAAGACTAAATCTAGGGGGGGTTAAGTCGTTTGTGAGAGAGCAGATGGTACAATATTCTGACATCATGAGGGGAAGAGTAGGGGTTTACCGGGTCGCCTTAACTGAGTAACAGACGAAACGTATAATAAACTCAAGGGCACAGTAATATGGCTCATGCAGGTATTGTCGGAAGTAAATACCGAATATATGCTTCGGTAGAGAAACCATAACTCAGGAGGAGAGAAGCGGGAGAGGAAACACTACTCGTAGGCAAAGAATACCAAAATGGCGGTTCCTCCAAAGGAAAAAAAAAAGGATACCGGTTTACATGGAATCAATTCCTGAGGATGATAACGCGATCTGCATACATCCGAAGCACGGTATATGGATTTTTCAAATTTTCATGCCCAGATATTCCAAACGGTCGATGTTCGAAGTGGATGTGATTGCTGCGGTATCTCTCCACTACCGAAACCTCTGTATGATCATTGGCTGGTATCATACCTCGAGCTTCACAGCACTCCGTTCCCAACCACACTGCAGGAATTAAAGTGAAGAATCCCCTGCCCCTTCTCTAGGGTCTGTTATATGGAGGGAATTCCCCACTCTTTTCACATAAGGTTTTGCCCCGAGATACCCGGGTGATTACTTTTGGCCCGAAGATATCCAGTTTCTAGTTTGTGTCGCCTATCTCCCCCTCCCCCACATTCCCTGGCTGGAGGGAGCGCAAAACGAGTGACCAGGGATGAGCGTTATGCAGCTAAAATCGGCTTGAGCCGAACACCACTAAGAGTACTGGTACGAGTACTAGAACTATCCTATGTCTAGGAGAAACACCCTTACAAGGGTAGCTTTGTCTGACTAGGACACGTCTCCGAGAATGCCCGTTTCCATGGGCGGGGCGAAAGCCACCTACAAGTGCCCAGTGATAATGCTTTCCCGTGCTCCTCGCCACCAAAATTTGGCGTATCATACTAGGACAAGTGTACTAGTACTGTACTTGCACTAAATGCTATTTCTGAGCGCTTGTACTCGCATTTAGCCATTCCATTTGGAAAGCGGGCGAGACGACACCCAAGCATAGTAGAATACTGTAAGTAGGCTGGGTAATAGTACAAGTACTTTCGTTGTGAAAGAATTTTCGTCGGGCTCTAACATTACAGTGAATTCAGTCAAGCATATTATCCTGTTATTGCAGACCCAGCACACAACCGTGAAGCGGTATACCGTACCGTCTTTACTCGTTGAATCTACTACCGATATCGGGGATCTCAATAGAAATTACGTACTAAACCACGATAGGCCTAGCAGAGTAGGTTAACCAGGAGACGAGTGCCAGTTAATGAGATCTGGAAGCTTAGCCGCCCCAAGCTATTCTGTCTGGAAAACACTGTTCTTTCTCGGGTTGTTATGTCTGATAGGGGGGAGCCGGGCTCGATCCCAGATGGTGGATTGAAGGCGGGAAATGCTGCGGATCTCGATTGGTCGGGGGTAAGCTGTGGTGGGCTGCTGGGAGGTTACTCGAGCCCGGTGGTTTCGACTAAGAGCAACTGGAGCTATGGGGTTGGATGGGGGCCCTGGGGAGTGGCCGCAAAATCATTTTTCCTGTGAAAACACGAACTCAAACTCGGCATTATTTTGCTACAGGTGTTATTTTGCCACAGGTTTGGGAAAAGGCAGGTCTTCAGGCCTTGGGCGGGGCGCGTGCATGAGTTCATTTATTTGTTTGGTTCTGTTTGGGTTGGGAGTCTTGAAGTGTTTCAGTCGGGGTAAAGAAGGGAAGAAATGAGCACGAATACCGGTACCGCACAGCGCTGTACAGTACTGTGTTCAACGCCAGTAGCATAGGCGTTAGCACACTTGCGAGAGAGAGTCCCCGCCTATAATACCGTTATCAGGTCGAGAAAGAGAGTGGGACGCACTCAAGTACTCGAGCGCGGTAGTTACAACACCGCGCTAGCCATTTTCTAAGGCCTCCTTGAAGGGATGTAAATACTAGCGAATGATTCAGATATGGTATAATTGGCCGCTTGACGAGTGCTGGATTTTGCAGAGACTACAGTACTGTACGTGTAATACTGATATGGGAGACTTCAAAAAAGGGCTACAGATTTCGTCTCGCGTTTGTGCAACAGAACGAACCTTGGCGATCTTTACGAAAAGGTGGGCATACCGGTCCATGTACTCGTACTACCTGTTGTACGAGGACAGTACGAGTACTCCCACCAGCAAAAGGAGAAGGGATCATACTTGTAGAAATTTGAGCGTTATGTCTCGTGATACTTTCAACACAGTGAAGGAGCGCTGCGGTATGCAACTTGCCATTCGGATCTGCAATTGGGGGAAGGGGAACACCCCTCCCCCTCCCCCTTACACACCCTGTGGCTATGGGTAGAGAGCTACCGAAGGGAGAGGGACTTGACAACGGGGCAGTGTGCTCGTGTTTCTCCACCAAGATCTGGTTTCCACTATTGTTACAGGGAGCAGAGCACCAGCTGAAAACCTTTGCAGCAGAGGCAAATAGATGACCTGAAACATCTTTCCCAAGGGAATTGGGGGGGGTTCTTGCTTTGGGTGATCGGAAGTTTGTGTGAAGCCCTCCCTCACCTCTCGTGGCAGCTGGGATATGCTCTCGAGTTTATGGCAAATGTTCAGGGTACGAGAGCTTTTCCCAAGTTTGAACTTTGGCTCGTAGTTTCCCGGAGCATCATGCCGTCCAGAGTAGGTGTATTCCTTCCTGCGACGAATAGGGAAAGCCGGATCTTAGCGGACAAGCACCAGCACAGAGCTCGGGTATCCACTGTCAAGTCAAGTCCTTCCCACTCAACTTTATTCCAGCAGCCGAGTTGAAGTAGGATACCTGGATAAGGGGGCAATTCTCGTACCGTACTGTACAGAGCTTTCCGCAGGGCTATCCCTGGTTTCAAACAGTTTATTTCTGAGGACGACGCAACCAAAAACAAGATAGTGACTTTGACAACGAAATCAACCACCTCTCAAGAAAAGCCTTGGAGATTTGGCGAACGGGTCCCTGAGCAATTAAAAACACAACCTCAGATTTTCGATGGATTTTCTTGCTCCGTTGGTACCGGTACCTCATGCCCGCCAGCATTTTGGGGCCAAGGTCATCATCATTCACGCTAGGAGAATAAGGGAAGGGAGGAGAAGAAATAAAGCAGACTCCTTTTCTCAGAGCTTGTTATGTTCTGATCGGTGATCCTCTCGATCTCGCAAATCCGCAGAGATGGGTTTGCCAATGGCGGGAAGATCCGGGATGCGTGGCGCAAGTGTATACTGTAATAAGTACTCGAGTACGGTAGTTTATCTGGTGGAGGCTGAGAGAATGGATTCGATGGAGATGCACTTTGTGAAAGCTGGGATAAAGTGCAGTAAAGTCGCTTGGCCCTGAGATCCCGAGCTTGGAGTGTACTCGAGTACTGGCTCGTACAGTACAACGCCGTACTCGAGTTCTGCTTTCACTCGAGTAGCATGAGTACTTGAACTCGGGTATTCTTGTCATCAGGAGAGGGAGGATTAGTGGGTAAACTAGCCATCTGGGAATAATGATGGGGACATGCCAGCGTTAAATTTGTGGCGTTCAGACGCAAGTTTAGCTCAAACGATTGGGCACAAAGAGTAATTGATTCCGGGTGAGGGATAGGAGTACTCGTACCTGCACGGTATCGCGTGCAGCACAAGAAATCTCGGCTGCTATCATCGTGCTTGCACTGTACCATTGTGTTTGGGCTGCTTTTGAGCATTATCGTGTCTCGGTGTCGTGCTCGAGTAGGAAGTATCGGTTGATGCTGTGCTGAATCAAAACAGCATGGAACTTGAGCAATCAAACACACGGGAAGCATAATCTTGTCTCACAATGAAGCATAACCATTGCCAGTGCCGTAATTTCGCCGAGAGGCGCTCTTGTGGGTCACTTGAGGAATTGAACAATCGAAAGCCACTCCTGCAGTACTCGAGCACCGGTATCATACGGTACTCGTACTCGAGCACTGTGCTACCGTATTGTAGCACTTTTACCATAGAACTTGTACCGGCGATCCCGGTAATAATTCACTTCCAAGTCTTCCGCTTTCGTCAAATTTATCGCTTCTTGCTTTTTCTCCTCATCCCTCTGAGAAACGGTCTTCCTCACTCCTCCTCCCCCAATCCTTTCCTCTCCTTGCCTGGCTGCAAAACAATCCTCACCCAAACAGGTCATTCTCCGCTGCCCGTCTGCATCCACTCTTTTTCTCTCTTTCCAGCCATCGGGCTTCTCACCACCTCCAGCGACGCATTGAATCACCCACGCAATTGCTTGCTGTGTCGCTCTCTGCTTCTTTTTTTATTTTCTTCTTCTTTGTCCTTCATTCGCCGATTCGGTGCGAGTAAAAAGTTCATTTTTTCCCTTCAGCGTTTTCTTTTTGTGGAATTCCTCTCTGTTGCCTCCGCCCCCGCGCACCCGTTCGTCATCACTGTGTCCAACGCGTGGCCCATCCGATCGATCCAACTCTCAAGTTTGCTCGCTCGAGATCTGCTGCTGCTCCTGTTTCGCCAGTGCTGGTATCCAGTCAGCTCCTCCTTGCTGGTTCCCACCATTTCCGCCCGTTGGTTACCGGTTAGCGAGACTCCGTCATACACCGCACTTGGCACAAACTTGGTAAATAAACCCGTAGCTCCCTGCTTCCCTCTGCTACGATAATCTTGGTGTTTCCTTTCCTACCGGTACACATCTCCCGTAGAATCATTTCTAGTGAACAGGGAGAGGGCACGTCGCTAGAACTTGATCCTTTCTCTGGTTTCTTAGCAGTCGTCTCTCTGTGATATCGGTAAGTTTGCCAAAGCTTTCTCGTTTTGGTACGGCCTATTTATTATCTGCTCCCGGCTAATGATAAACCTAGGGGACTTTAATTGAAGATGGAGGCAATTCACGCCCTCCTTAGGCGTGATGACGCTATGGACCCTGAAAGTGATCAAAACATTGGATCTGCGAAAGGGACTTCCACCTCTGCCTTCCTATCTACGCTCATTGTCAACCTGTTGATTTTCGTCGCCCTCACTACCATCTTCATCCTGCTCCGTCGCTCTAACAAGCGAATTTACGCGCCGAGGACTTATGTAGGGTCCACCCCTTGATTACTGCTGTGGTGTGCATTTTTCTAAGAATTGTGCAATTTAGGTTGGGGTCGTTGAGAAATGGAGGAAGCTATATGTCTCCGGTGACGGTGGAATTGTGGACGAGGTTGAAGGCGTTTCTGGATTTTCAAGCTTGGTTGGATGGATCGGTGGTGTTTGGAAGATTCCGTGAGTTCACCCATCTGTGCGGACTCGCTATGCATTTGTTTGGCGTGAATTGTATTTCGTCAAAGACTGCGCTGACGGCGAACTTAGCGATGAAACTGTTCTCCGGACCAACGGTCTTGATGGATACTTCTTTCTTCGTTACCTCCGCAAAGCGCAGATGATTTGCTTTGTTGGGTGCTGTTTGACCTTCCCTGTTCTCCTCCCATTGAATGCTACCGGAGGGGAAGGGCAGACTGGATTGGATCTTTTGAGTTTCAGTAACCTGAAGGATACGAAGGAAATTTCCTATAGGTAACACGAATCGGTCAGTTGTGGTTCATACGAGTTCTAGGCTGACAAAAGCAAGGCTATACGCCCATGTTTTCATTGGATACATTTTCTTCGGGTTTATCTTATTCACGGTTTATCGCGAGCTTATCTACTACACCACCCTCCGGCAAGCTTACATGCTCTCTCCCATCTATTCCACTCGTATCTCAGCGAGGACCCTCCTTATTACTACCATCCCGGACGCCTATTTGACCGAGACCGCTTTGAGGAGAGTATTTGAGAACGTTAAGCGTATCTGGATTAACACCGATGCCGAGGAACTTGAAGAATTGGTTGAGGAAAGGGACAAAATTGCGTACAAGCTTGAAGCTGCTGAGGTTGCGCTGATTAAGGCCGCTGATGCGGCGAGGCGTAAGGGAAATCCTGGTCAGGATCCCCTGGAGGATGAAGGTGAAGCTGGAGGTGAGAGTGGAAGTGTTGCGGCCAGATGGTTGGATAGGAAAAAGAGACCTTCACACAAGCTGAAGCCAATTATCGGAGAGAAGGTAGGATAGTGTTTTCAATATCATTCTATCGCCTTGGCTTGCTAACGCGCTCGGAGTAGGTTGACACCATTGATTGGTGCCGTGGAAAGCTCGCTGAACTGATCCCTAAAATCGAAGAGCTTCAGGCAATCCAGAAGAACGGGGAAGGGACAAAGCTCAACTCCGCGTTCATTGAATTTACTTCGCAATCCGCCGCACAGGTTGCTCTTCAGGTTCTTGCTCATAACCAGCCTCTCCACATGGCCCCCCGCTATATTGGTGTCACTCCTAGTGAGATCATTTGGTCAAACCTTAAATTGCAATGGTGGGAGAGGCTTGTCAAAGTTGCCACAACTACCGCTGCTGTTTCCGCTCTCGTTATCTTCTGGTCCATCCCCGTTGCCGTTGTTGGTGCCATATCCAACATCAATTATCTTGTGCCGAAGGTTCCTTTCCTGAGCTTTATCAATGACATTCCACCTTTCATCTTGGGTGTTATCACTGGCCTTCTTCCAGTAGTTATGTTGGCTGTTTTGATGGCCCTCTTGCCCATTGTGCTCAGGCTCTTGTCAAGAATTGCTGGTGAGCCATCGCATTCCAACGTGGAGCTTAGGGTCCAGAACATGTACTTCGCCTTCCAGGTTATCCAGGTCTTCCTTGTTACTACATTGTCATCTTCTGCGGCCACCGTTGGTGCTCAGATCGCCAAGGACCCTATGTCTGCTACATCCATTTTAGCAACTAGCATTCCCAAGGCATCCAACTTCTACATCTCGTTCATGATCCTGCAGGGATTGGCCATCTCGTCCGGTGCTTTGCTCCAGATGGTTGGATTGATTCTCTATAAGCTCTTGGGTATGCTGCTTGACAACACTCCTCGTAAGCAATGGCGTCGTTGGTCTAGTCTTTCGGGCCTCGGGTGGGGAACAGTCTTCCCCGTTTACACCAATATTACTGTTATAGCTATCACCTATTCCATTATCGCACCCTTGGTTTTGGGCTTTGCCGTTGTGGGTCTTGGGCTTCTGTACTTTGCTTACCGTTACAACTTCTTGTTTGTCTACAATGTCGACATTGACACCAAGGGGCTTGTTTATCCCAGAGCGCTGTATCAAACTCTCACCGGTGTTTACCTTGCAGAGGTTTGCCTGATTGGTCTATTCGCTATTCGCAAGGCCGTCGGACCCTTAGTTCTTCAGGTCATTTTCCTTGTCTTTACCATCCTCTTTCAACTCTCCCTCTCCTCCGCTGTGGAACCACTTCTCAAGTTCCTTCCTAAAAATCTTGAAAAGGAGGAAGAGCGACTATTGTCTGTTGAGGATGGCGCTGATGACGAGGTGGAAGGTTCGGCTGGCCCTGTTAAAGATGGCGTATCTACAGAAAAAAGCTATCCCGAAGGTGTCGAGGAGGCGCAGACAAAGCCTGGTGGGTTTCTCGCTCGATTTATGCACCCGGAAACATATTACTCGTATGCCCATATGCGCAAGGTTATCCCCCAAGATTATCCCGAGATTCTGTACGGCCCCGAAATCGAAAAGGAGGCATACCTCAATCCCGCAATTTCCTCCAGGCCGCCTGTTCTTTGGGTTCCAAGAGATGAGGGTGGTGTCTCTAGACAGGAGGTTGCTCATACTAGCGGTGTGATCGGGATCTCCGACGGAGGTGCTATCGTCAGTGAGAAGAGTAAGGTCTGCTGGGTTGAGGGTGAGATGCCTCCTGACTGGGAGGAGAAGCCACTTTACTAAACATCATTCTGCGGGTTCCTTGGTTTCTTGTCCATTCCATTGATTGATTTTGAGCTGTGCTGCTTGTATTTTACACCTGATTTTCTTGGATGCTTTGGCTAGGTGTTGAGGTGGCGAGACTCAGGTTATGTTCGTTTCCAAGCAATTCCCATCGCCTTAAGGCTGATTCCATTTCCTTTTACATTTTATTTACTTCTCTTCTAGTATACATGTATTGCTCCGCGAAGCAAGCAGTAATTTTTTATTTTCTAGGGAACGGGGTTGGGGGGGCCTCTAGGTGGGGGTAATAACATGGAAGCCGTTTTTGGGTGAGTGGATGGGGAATGTGGCGGTTCTTAATACCTAGTGTTTATCTTACGAACAGAATCCTACGAGTTTACGAGAGTTATTTTTTCTTCGCCGAGTGATACTTTGTGATAGTTGTCGTAAGCTTGCTCTCGTGCCGCTCAGGCAGATAGGAAGGTAGAGAGAGTGGCATCCGATCCACCGCTTGCCGAATCCATGTCGGGGCTCGGACGAATCCTTCTGACGAATTCACCTCTCCTTCCCTCCTTCCCCCGTTCCGCGTGTGAGGGAAGATATTCCGAACCGGAGGTGCGCGGGAGAGAGCTATTGTGCTGAGATCCGCTGCGGTGCCATGGCTAAGGATTACCCGGAGGGACAAGCGAGGTTTGGGGTGAAGGAATGGTTCCATCCGAAGGGGAGTCCGCATCGGCTTCTTTTAGATATCGGAAAGGGATGTGTTTGGGTTGTATTCTTTCTCTTTCGGAAAGCTTTGCTGGGTCTGGTTTTTGTCTTGGTAAGGGGTAGTGTACGGTGCTGTACGAGTGTCTTCATGGCTTATCTTCCGGTCCTCCTTGCGACTGTTATCCTGCGTAGGTTGAATTGGACATAGACGTATGGTCGAGTTTTTATTTATTTATTTTACCATCTCCTTTTCTTCTTGACTTACGGTGCTGTAACTTTTCTGGGTGAGAGATCGGAGTTTTTTTGAAGGTGATTTTTCTGATGATATTGTTGTGGTAGGGGATCTGCTGTATGAGCGTGTACTGTACTGTGCTCGTACTCACCTGTCCGGTCCTTTGCTCCTTCATACGGTTGTGGGAGTCATCGTGGTGATGGGAGTTGGTATTTCCATGTATTGCTGTGTCCGGGGTTGCACATCACGAATTACGGGCGACGTATGGTCCGTAGGATTTATTCTCGGGCAAGTTGGGGTTCGAATTTTTTGCTTGTGTCGTGCTTCTTCGTTCTTGTATTCGTGGTGGGTGCGAATTGCCGTGTGGTAAGGTCCGGGATCGAGCTATGATAATACTTGGATTATTGATGGGTATTTTGGATTTCCCGTGAAATACTGGCGTTGAGTTTTGATTGAGATACTTGTGGTATTATATTGTCGCTTCTTACCTTTTATATCACCGGTTACGAGCGGGGGGTCTTTCTATCTACCGTGTTCCAACCTACCTGTACCGGTAATGCCTCTCTAGTGCTGGGAATAGGAAAGTATGATTGGAATTCTACAGATATCACGCATGTCCTAGACGCAATTGCTTTCTTCCGTGGGTATCTACTCATAGAACTTACCTTTCGGCACACTGCGGTGGCAGCGTTCAAAATCTTTGTTTATACTTTTCATCAAGTGGAAAGCATTGCTATCCATGTGGTGTGTACGGTACGGTACTGTACTGTACAACGCTGCTGTATAAGCAGGCCAGACAACAACCAATGCACAATACCCTACCGCCTATATCCGAACACGGGCGCAATGAATGGATACTCACATTCGGCACTAGGAACTGATAAACCGCCCAGGTCACCAGACCAGATCCCCCTCCCCGCACTCGAACTCGATCGAGTCCACCAAAACCACCAACTGCCCCCCTTCCCCTCTCACCCCTCACCCAGAACCGTACGCCCACTGTCCACCCAAAAAACCCCCAATTAACCCATCCACCAAACAATGCCCCCAAAAGTCCACTCAGTATCCCTCTCGCCAACCCACTCCTTCTCCAAAACGCCCGTCACTTCTATAACCCTCGTGCAAGGCCACGGCGTGAGCGGGGACTCCCACGCCGGCGCCACAATCCAACACCTCTACCGACAACGCACGAACCCGTCCGAACCGAATCTGCGCCAGGTTCACTTCATATCCCAGGAATTCCTCTCGACGCTCGGCGGCGGCCGTGACGGCGAGGACGTCGTCAATCCCGGGGACCTGGGGGAGAACATAACGACCTCCGGCATCGACATTTTGAGGTTGGGCCAGGGCGATCG